>JARQZK010003126.1:0-7500 GCA_030704885.1 Cynegetis impunctata | reverse complement strand
CCTTAAGTAAAGTTTGACTATTTACTGTGAAAAAATATTGTTCCAGACAGATTCAGCAAATGATCTTCAAAACTAGCCTATTTAATGCTCTTTCGAAAGCGGTATAACATTTGTGGTTTTTTCTTTCAAAAGTCGAAAAATTCCAATTTTTGTCATTGAAGTCGTGCTACTTGCGAAATACACTGCGCCGCAAATTTAACGTATATTTTTATAATTTTTCACCAAATAGTAGCTCCCCGTTCTTTGAGAAAATGTAATAGTTATAAGATGATCAAAAAAAATGAATAAACTTATTGTACAGGGTGTTTGAATAGCGACATGTTTTCTTCGTCCAAGTTTACATCCTTCTGCAGGCAATATCGGGTAGCTCAGACTTGTAGTATGGAGAGATATACAAAACCAAATAAACACAGTTTCTACTTGTAAAGAAATTTTGAATACACAGCCTTCTTCGCAAATTAACAAAAAAATTTTAGAAAATTTCGTTTGAAAAGTGTGAGAATTATAAAAACATGAATATCTTTCGAGTGGCTCAAGATAAACAGACGATTGAAAAAACGAATTACTCAGAAGTCATGCGATTATAATACCGTATATTTTTTTTCTGCCTGAGCTACCCGATATTGCCCGCAGAAGGATGTAAACTTGGACGAAGAAAACAGATCGCTATTCAAACACCCCGTACAATAAGTTTATTCATTTTTTTTGATCATCTTATAACTACTGCTTTTTCTCAAAGAACGGAGCTACAATTTGGTGAAAAATTTATTCATATCGGATCACCGCCTGAGAAAATATTCAGTCAAAACTTAGGAAATATATAAGCTATGCGTAAAATTTGCGGGGCAGTGTATTTCCTAAATAGCACGACTTCAATGACAAAAATTGGAATTTTAAGACTTTTGAAAGAAAAAAACCACTAATGTTATACCGTTTTCGAAAGAGCATTAAAAAGGCTAGTTTTTAAGATGATTTGCTGATTCTGTCTGGTACAATATTTTTTCACAGTAAATAGTCAAACTTTACTCAACGTTTTCGGATTTAAAATAAATTGAAACAACTTGATTTTTTTTTTAGGTTAGCGAGCTAGCTTTGAATGAAATGATAGGTCGATTGTCTCAACCATATATTGATGATAGCATAAGAAGAAAAAAAAATACAGGAGTTAAAACTTATTTATGTTTATGAGACGAGAAAATTACCAAAAAGTATAGATTTTTGAAAAAAACATAAGAGTGACAATATCTCGAAAACCAGAAAACTTTTACTGAGGTCATGTTTATGTTATCTGATTGACCTGAAGCAAATCTACCTCCAGTGTCACTCTGGCGCTTTATTTACGGGACACCCTGTATATATATATATATATATATATATATATATATATATATATTATATATATAATATATATATATATATATATATATATATATATATATATATATATATATATATATATATATATATATATCTATATATATATATATATATATATATATATATATATATATATATTATATATATATATATATATATATATATATATATACATATATTGAATAAAGCAGTACCATCTGAGATCTCGTTTGAGTAACACACAGATATAACATGGCGCAGTCGTAAAAGTGAAAATGGATAAAAGTGCACGTCCTCCGTCCGAGTTGAAGTTAAACGGTGATAATTCCGTTGAATGGAAATTTTTCATTCAAAAATTTGACATTTACATAAAAGCACCTAAAGCTGAAAAGGAAAGCGAAGAATTCAAAGCGGCTGTTTTACTCAATTGCATAGGAGACAAGGCCCTAAAAATATATAATACGTTCGAATTTCAAGAATCTAAGGAAACTCTGAAATTTTCAAATATAGTGGAGAAATTTGAAGCCCATTTCGTTCCGGCCATCAATGTAACGTATGAAAGATATTTATTTTTCACAAGAGAAATGCAGGAAAATGAATCAGTTGATGAATATGTAATTCAATTGAAACAGTTGAGCATAAATTGTGAATTCAACAATTTGAACGATTCATTGATAAAAGACAGACTGGTATTGGGAATTAAAGATAAGAACGTGAAGGACAGATTACTCCGGACAAAAGACTTGGATCTGATAAAGGCGGTAGAAATTTGCAAATCTGCCGAAGTAACACATAAACAGTTGGAAGTTTTATGCTCGAACAACTCAGTAAGCGCGACAAGGACAGAAGATATGGACCTAATGGAACTGAGGAAGAAGAATAATGATACGCAGGAATATATGAGACAGAAACATCAGTTTAAAAAGGGAAGTACGAATTATAATAATAACAATTATAGAAATAAATTTTTGAATAACCATTCGAATCAATCTTATGAATTCAGATGCTCTAGGTGTGGTTGCATTCATGACCCGAAATCTTGTAGGGCATATGGAAACAAATGTCAACATTGTGGTTTGATGAATCATTTCAGTAGATATTGTAAAAATAAAAATATTACGAATATTAAAGAACAAGATTGTGAAGAATTTTCAGAAAATGAAGAACTTTTTATTATGTTAATAGAATTACAAAATATTAATAAAGATAACTGTACAGCAGAATTAAAAATATTTGATAAATCAATTTCATTCAGAGTCGATAGCGGCGCTGACGATAATGTTATTCCATACGAGATTTATAAAAGATATTTTCAGAATATAAAAATTGTTGAAAGCAAAATAAAATTAAATGAATATACAGGTACTCAAATTAAAGTTTTAGGTTACATTAATATTTCTGTATTGTATAAACATAAAAAACATGAAGTTAATTTTTTTATCGCAAAAACTAAGGGAAAACCTATTTTAGGAAGAGAAACAATAGAAAAATTGGATATTGCAAGGATGGTTGGTACCCTGAGTGACGTTTCTGCAGAGAATATTTTAAAAAAATACAAGGACGTTTTTAATGGAATATGCTGTCTGCCAGGCCAATACAGAATAAAAATTGATACTAAGGTTAAGCCATGTGTACACGCTGCCAGACGATTTCCTCAAGCAGTTTTGGTAAAATTAAAAAATAAATTGAATAAGTTAGAAAAGTCAAATATAATAATTAAAGAATTTAATCCAACAGAATGGGTAAACTCTCTGGTTATAGTGAATAAACCTAACGGAGATTTCCGAATTTGTATTGATCCCTCAGATCTTAATAAGGCAATGAAACGTGAATATTTTTCAGTGCCAACATATACTGATATTATAAGTTGTTTAAAAGACGCGAAGGTTTTTTCAGTTCTAGATGCAAATAATGAGTTCTGGAACATTGCGTTGGACGAGTACAGTTCAAAGCTATGTACTTTCAATACCCCATTCAGGAGATATAGATTCAAAAGATTACCAATTGGTTTAAAATGCAGTAGTGAAGTTTTTCAGAGAAAAATAATGCAGTGCTTTGAGGGTATTGAAGGCGTTCACATTTACGTAGATGATATTTTAGTATGGAGAAGTTCTAAAGATGAACACGATAAAAGGTTATTACAAGTATTAGAAAGAGCGCGAAAATATAATATTAAATTTAACTCGAACAAATGTAAAATCTCCTTAAATGAAGTGGATTATATAGGTCATAAAATAACGAGTGAAGGTATAAGACCAGATAATTCCAAAATTAGTGCTATCGAAAATTATCCAGAACCAACTAATATCAAAGAATTACAGAGTTTATTAGGTATTGTCAATTATGTACATAAATTTATCCCTAATGTCTCTGAATTGACTGCTCCTTTAAGGGAGTTATTAAAAAAAGAAGTGTTGTTCGAATGGAATTTTGCACAAAAGAAGTCATTCAATATGTTGAAACAAATTTTAATTAAGGAACCCGTTCTTAGCTTTTACGATCCGTCAAAAACTTTGGTATTATCAGTAGACGCATGTAGATATGGTTTAGGAGCAGCTCTAATACACGAAGGAAAACCTCTCGCGTACGCGTCACGATCTCTTAATAATACGCAAAAATCTTACGCTCAGATCGAAAAAGAAATGTTGGCTATTGTATATGGCGTCAAAAAATTCCACCAGTATGTATATGGTAGAGAAATTATCGTGGAAACAGATCATAAGCCTCTGATTCATATATTCAAAAAACCTTTAATCGATTGTCCGATGCGACTACAGAGAATGCTTCTTGATTTACAAGTCTACAATTTGAAAATCGTATATAAACCGGGAAAAGAAATGTATATTTCCGATGCTTTGAGCAGAATTAAAATGCCATACGATGGTGCCAAGGTTTTTGATAACGAGTATGAAGCTCAAGTCCATTATTTGAAAAAGAATTTTCCTATTACTAAAACTCGATTGAAAGAATTTGAAGAAGAAACAGAAAATGATCAAGAACTCAAAATCGTATCAAGTTATATAAGAAACGGTTGGCCAAACTCAAGAGCCAAATGTGAATCTAATTCAAAATTATATTTTAATATTAGAGCAGAATTAGTTATGATAAATAATCTTGTATATAAAGGAAATTGTTTAGTAGTACCTAAGTCCTTGAGAAAAGATATGCTGAATTTAATTCATTTGAGTCACATGGGTATCACAAAATGTTTTTTAAAAGCAAAACAATATCTTTAGTGGCCGTTTGTACCGTGATATCGAAAATAATGTTACTTTATGTGAAGTATGCCAGAAGTATTCAAAGACCAACAGTAAAGAACCCTTGAAACCTCACCGGGTACCAGATTATCCATGGCAAAAAATTGGTTGTGATTTATATGAGTTAGGCAAACATAAGTATATTATTGTTATTGACTATTTTTCAAAATATGTAGAAGTATGTAAAATTAATAATTTAACGTCAGATACTATTGTGAAACATTTAAAAAATATTTTTGGTAAATTAGGTATTCCACAAATTTTAGTTTCTGATAACGGTACACAATATGCAGGATTTGAATTCAAAAAATTCAGTGAAACTTGGCAATTTCAACATGTTACTTCAAGTCCACACTACAGACGTTCAAATGGGATGGTGGAACGCTCTATTCAAACTGTTAAAAATCTTATAAAGAAATGTTCAGAATCTAATACAGATTTGAACCTGGCATTGTTAGATTATAGAAATACCCCTATAGATAATAATATTCTGTCACCTAGTGAATTATTGTTTGGAAGAAAAACAAGAACTTTAATGCCAGTTTCAAATATTTTACTACAGCCAAAAAATATTAATTTCCAAAGACAAAGAAATAATTTGATCAAAAGTCAGAACAAACAAAAAATTTTTCATGATAGATCTGTTAGAAAGTTAAGAACATTAAGAAGTAATGAGAAAATTTATATCAAAAAAGATAACATCTGGGTTACAGGCTATGTTGTGAAACCTGTTAATGAAAGGTCATATCTTGTAAAAGAATCTAATAGTGATGTTATACTTAGACGAAATAGATATTTTCTTAAGCCTTGTTATACAAGTCCATACACTTATATTTCAGATACAGATGATGAAGATAATACTCAGACTAGTCCTAATAAAAATGAAAAAATCAATTCTTATGTTAAAGTTAAAAATAATAATAATGAAGTAAATAATGATGAATGTTTTAGTAGTAGCAATTTGAGTGAAGATATGGCAGGTACAAGTACAAATTTAAATGATAATAACGTTAGTGGAACGGATGTCGAAAAAATAGAGGATTATGAATCAGCGAATACCGATTCTAACACAAGAAGAACTATTTATATATCCAAATATGGACGAAAAATTCGACGTCCAAAGTAATGATTAGTAATGAATAATTTATTCAAAGTTGATTAAATTTGATTGATAATGTACATGTAGAATTAAATTTTGTTTGATGTTATTGTTTTGTAAAATGTGGAGATGTCATATGTGGGAACATATTATGTTATAATGAATTGAATAAAGCAGTACCATCTGAGATCTCGTTTGAGTAACACACAGATATAACATAAATATATATATATATATATATATATATATATATATATATATATATATATATATATATATATATATATATATATATATATGTATATATAATATATATAATATATATATATATATATATATATTATATATATATATAATATATATATATTATATATATATATATATATATATATATATATATATATATATATATATATATATATATATATTATATATATATATATATATATATATATATATATATTATATATATATATATATATATATATATATATATAATATATAATATATATATATATATATATATATATATATATACATATATATATATATATATATATATATATATATATATATATATATATATATATATATATATATATATTTTATATACATTATATATATATATATAGTTACATGAGAGACAGCCTGTATCTCCCTTTTGAAATGCTGAATTGTAGGTGTAGACGCTTCGCATAAAATATATGAAATGCTTATTCATCCTTTTTAGCTAGAGAGAGCACAATTAGAATAATAGAAGTAAGTTTGATTTGAACTCTCATCCTGTAAACATCGTTCTGAATAAAATCGTTATTTTGAAAAATAGTTCCTTCGTGTTGAAAAATATGATTGGCGACGAGGATGGGATTGCTTCATTAATCCTTCGTGAAAAGAAGTGCATTAAGTGAATATCAATTCTAAAGAGCAATCCGAACTTTAAAACACACAAGCTCAGTTGTTATCTCACAGTGACGGCGAAATTAGGCAGTACCGGTCCTGAGTTCAACTGACCAGTGAAGAAATCAACAAAGTGCATAGTCAAGGGTAGCGCCGAGGACTCCACTTTGGAATAACGATCAGAACGTAAGTTGCAGTTGTTAATCAACTTCCTGTTTTTCCCATGGTTTTCAGCCCAAAACCTACAGACTCCCTATAAAAAATAGTTGTAGCAGGTCATTAGTAGATTAAGAATTTGTTTTACATTTTAATTTTTTTTAAATTGACTTCCATCATTTTGGAAGACTCGTTGAATAGATTGAATTTAGATTCAAGAAAGAAACTAAATTGTCCAAAGTTAAAATGGCTGAAGGTAACGGTTTAATGATAGCTCGTGAGTTTGGATCTCAATTGCCAAAATTCTCAGGAACACAAGCCGAGTTGAATTCATTCTTGAATTCGTGCGAAGAATATCTTACGCAATTTTCTTATGAAGATCAGATAGTGAAAACATATTGTTTGGCTTTCATTAAAAGTTAATTAATTGAAAAAGCAAATGCCGAGTTTCGATCATCTAATGTACCAAATACTTGGATCGGTATAAAAACATTTTAAACAAAACTAAATTTGAATTTACTACGTTTATTATCACAAAATATTCTGAAAAATATAACACTGCGATTGCAATTTCGGTCACTAGACCATCATCGGGCAGATTGATCGGGCAGATTGAGTTAAGAACTGAATACAGAATAATTATAGATTTGCGCTTACGGTTGGAAAAGGATTATTGCAGGTACCTAAATAGACAAGAGGAACATATTTCAAGAAGGGCTAATCGAGTGAATTTCA
>JARQZK010003125.1:0-57548 GCA_030704885.1 Cynegetis impunctata | reverse complement strand
GAGAGATGAAACATGGCTTTCGAGAACATTGAAATTTTTTCGTCCACAATTTGTTAAATAGATATATATATATATATATATATATATATATATATATATATATATATATATATATATATATATATATATATATATATATATATATATATATATATATATATATATATATATATATATATATATATATAAATATATATATATATATATATATATATATATATATATATATATATATATGTATAAACATATATATTTAAATTCTTGATTTTCACCTTTTAATCGAATTCAATCCAAGAGATATTAATTACTGATATTAGAGGTTTAATTCAATCTTTGCATATTGAAATTGAAAATTAGTAATTAACAGGACGTTTCTATGGAGTTTACATCTTCATCAGCTAAAATTGGGATAAAACACAATTCATATATATATATAAAATAAATTCTACCATATCAGAATGTGACCTTTTATGTTACAATAATGGGGCATATATTGAATTTAGGCCTTTTATATCTATTTGGTTGTTTACTGTGCTGTATTGGTTCTTTTGTATTAAAATAATCTCTAGGATTTCGCGTGATTTCAAGTTTTTTTCTACCGTTAGTATGTGTGTTTTTTCGTTATCGAAATCATGCCTTTCTGATAGTTTGTGTTTGTTCAGTGCAGTGTTTGCTATTTTGGCATATATGTGGGCTTTCAGTCTATCTTGAAGGCGTTGTGAGATAGACTAAAAGCGCACTAATTTGCCAAAACAGCATATATATATATATATATATATATATATATATATATATATATATATATATATATATATATATATATATATATATATATATATATATAACTTTTTGATAATTAATAGCAATAACAGGCTTGGTGAATCTCAAAAAACTCGATTTTATCAAAAAGTTGACGTTTCGCCACGACATTCGTGGCTTTATCAAAACTTTTTTTTTGAGATTCTCTAAGTCTGTTATTGCTAATAATTAGAAACAAATTAAAATTTCTAATATTTCATAATCTAAATGTCGCAGTGAAATAGTGGATACAATTTGCAATGCAAACAAACATCTACTAGCCCCCAAACATTTATATATACATAACTTTAGTAATTTTTTAGAATCCTATTGTCTCCGTGAAGCAGTATTGAAATGATTCAGTATAGTCCAGCATTTTCAAAGTTGTCACTTTCGAAAGAGAAGAGGAACCATGTGAATAGAATCATATATTTACAGAATTCATTTCTGTAGTGACGGTGGTCTTAATTTAAGTTAAGATTTGAAATTTTTTTTTATCGAGGGGTTTGCTTATGTTTCAAGGCTGAATAAAATAATAAGAATAGGGTTTTTCAATTTTATTTAACTAAAAATTAAGAAGTTCAATAGTAAAGTCCAGAGTAGGCAGTTGGGTATCCAGCGTATCTGGCAGCGTATCCGGCGGTGTAAGCTGGGGCAGCAACGGATCTTGTGGAAGAGATGGTTCCAGATGGGCCAGCAACTACGGTGTTTTCAGCAGCGTGTCCGTGGTATCCATAAGCCAAAGGAGCAGCGTAGGTGGAGATAGCTGGGGCGGCTACATGAGCTGCGTATGGAGCTACGTATGGGGCAACATGAGCGGTGTATGGGGATACGTGAGCTGTGTATGATGAAGATACGTGAGATGCGTATGGAACAGCACCGTAGGCATAGGGATAAGCAGAGTAGGCTGACAAGGCTGGAGCTACGTAGCTACGGGCGACAATTCCAGTTGGAACCACGCCGGCGCTGGCAGCAACAACGGCGGCGAAGAAGAAAATAGCGGCCTGTAATAAACGAATTCAATAAGTGTATTTAAATTGAAATTGAGACTTATCATGGTGAAATGAAAAAACTGAAAATTTCAATTCGCTTAATCAAAAAAACAGAAATATTTCGGATGAATACTTACAATGGAGTTCATGGTGATATTTGTTCAAAGACTGGAAGACTTCAACTGACAATATTCGCGAATTCAGTTCATTTTATACTCGTTGGACCATGTGGTCCTGCTGGTTCTTCTTAAAGGTCAAATCCGGCACGCCCAATTTCTTCACCGAATATCTACTCATTCTATTTCTCATGGTCGACAGAGATCACGGAAATCAGGATACTATATTATGAAACAAATAATACAGTGTATCCTATTGAAAATATCGAATGTTAGTACAAGAAGAAGATTTGATTATTAATCCGAGATTCAGTATATTCTATTTACGGTTATATTTGTCTTATCTGAGAATTGGTTAAATTATTCAAATTATTGGTGGCTCATGAATTTTTTTCTTGATATATAGTGAATAAAATTATATTTCAGTGACTCGAAACATCACACGAAGTAATAACTCAGAGATGAGCATTTCTAATTTGTTGATGAGTTCGTACATATTTTCTTGAGTACCGTAGAGTTTAATATAATATATTTCAAGGTTCACTCAACCTTATCGAATTTTGAGGTACCAGTAAATAAAAGCAAATGATATTTTCTGCGAATTCACAAAACTTTATATATTTGTTTGAAGAAGTTTAAATCGACTAAATCCTAGTTCAGGAACGACAAACAGGACAGTCAGGTACAGCAGTCGGTAATGAAATAACAATTTTCAAGTGCGTTTTTTCAGCAGATTGTAGGTACATGTTATCCTCAATACACTTCAACAGTGTAGTTTATACCCATAATAATCATTTTTTAATTTGTTAGATTTTGTGTATATCTCAAAAGCTATAACTGAAATGAGAAGTTCACAGTAATTCTTTCATCTCCCACTGCAGTACCTAACAATTCTGATTTTAGTTATATGTATATATGTATATATATATATATATATATATATATATAATCGAATTTTGATACCTTTTCGACCCTTAGGTTAATTTAACAAATAAAAATTGATCGGGTGAGGGGTCAATGACTATTGGTTGGTTCCTTTTTTTGAGGAATAAATAAGAAAAAGGAAACAACAAATAGACATCGATCCCTCACCCGATCTATCTTTATTTGTTATATATATATATATATATATATATATATATATATATATATATATATATATATATATATATATATATATATATATATATATATATATATATATATATATATATATATATATATATATATATATATATATATATATATATATATATATATATATATATATAAATATTTGAGTTATTCTTTTCAGTATTGTATTGTTATTTATTTATTCTTTTTCAGCAATAACAGGCCATTTGAGTTTAAAAACCAACTTTATTAAACAGTTAACATTTTGTTACGAAATAAGTGACTTCCTCAAATCTTTTAAAATACTATTATTTCAATCTTTCAAAAGTTTTGAGAAAGTAACGAATTTCAGAGGAAACGTTCAACTGTTTAAAAAATTCAGTTTTAGAACTCAAGCGGTATGTGCAAAAAAAATGTAAATATATATATATATATATATATATATATATATATATTATTATATATATATTATATATATATATATATAATATATATATATATATATATATATATATATATATATATATATATATATATAATTGATCTTATTAAAATATATTAAAATAGTCACAAATCTCGTGTCGAAATATCAACAAAATTTAATGAACACTATCTTTCACTTCTACTTGCCTGTTAAATTTGAAAATCGAATTTTATGTTCATTCTTTTTCTGCAGCATTTTGGAAATGATATTCTCTTGAAATGAAGATTTGATTCAAGTTTAATATATATATATATAATATATATATAGATATACTAGCTGACCCGGCAAACGTTGTTCTGCCATAAAAATTATTTTTATCCATCTTTCTATCTATTCATCTATCTGCCGATGTATATCAACCTATCTAAATATCTATCTATCTAGATAGTAATATATCTTTCTATCTATCAATCTATCTGATCCGGCAAACGTAGTTCTGCCATATAAATTATTTGTATCTATCTATCATTCTATCTATTCATCTATCTGCCGATGTATCTCTATCTATCTATCATTATATCTATCAATCTATCTGACCCGGCTAACGTTGTTTAAATTATAAAAATGGCTATGAAAAGATATGTGTTTTTGATAGAAAGGTAAAAATTCAGAGTTTTTTTGATGCAACATCATAAAAAAATGAAAATAAAAAATTTTGTCCAAAAAATTTATAAAAAGTTTTGTGGTGAACCACCCTAATCACTTTATTATATTATTAAAGGGGTAAAAAAATATTACGACCTATTCTTAGACCGACTATTGTTACATTGCAACCTTGCCGATTGCCACCTTGCAACCCTATTGCAGATCTGTGGATAAAATAAAAAAAAATCAAAATTGCGATGGAAAAATAGGAGTTGATCGTAGAAGGGTAACAAATTGAGAGTGATATGAATTTTTTCATTCTAAGTTATGAGAAAATAAAAATAAAAATCTTGCCAGAAAAATTGAAGTTTATAATTAACAAATAAAAAATAGAAGTTGATCGTAGAGGGTTTAGAATTTAGAAATTTAGGGTTGTATGTATTTTAGAATGCTGTATCATAAAAAAAATAGAACAGAAAATATTGTCTGCAGAAAAAAATTGAGTGGTGGACCACCCTCAACATTCAGGGGGATGAAAAATAGATGTTTTCCGATTCTCAGACCTAAACGATATGCAAATTTGCATCAGAATCGGTATAGTCATTTTAGAGGAGTTTAACAAATAAAAAATAGGGGTTGATCGTAGAGGGGTGAAAATTTAGGATTGTATGTATTTTTGAATTTATATATTATGAAAAAATAGAACAGAAAATTATGCCTGAAAAATAAAAATTAAGGGGTGGATCAACATTCAGAGGGACGAGAAGTAGATTTTGTCCGATTCTCAGACCTAACCGATATACACACAAAATTTCAAGAGAATCGATCGAGCCATTTCTAAGGAATTTAACAAATAAAAAATATGGGTTGATCGTAGAGAGGTGAAAATTTAGGGTTTTATGTATTTTTATATGCTGTATCATAAAAAAAATGAAGCAGAAGATTTTGTCTGAAAAATGGAAATAAAAAATTTTGGGGTGGACCACCCTCAGTTTTAGGGGGATGAAAAATAGATGTTAGCCGATTCTCAGACCTACCCGATATGCTCACAAAATTTCATGACAATCAGTAAAGCCATTTCGAGGAGTTTAACTTCTAACACCGTGAGACGAGAATTTTATATATTATATATATATATATATATGTATATATATATATATATATATATATATATATATATATATATATATATATAAATATACATTATATATATATATATATATATATTTATATATATATATATATATATATAATATATATATATATATATATATATATATATATATATATATATAAATTTTCACTACAGTGAGAGTTTCATTTGAGCATTAATGCATAACTAATCAAGGAGCATTATTTTTCAAATTTGAACTTTCAGTGTTATCGCAGGGTAAAATTTTTTTATTGTGAATAAACAATATTAGATATTTGAAAATAATTTTTAAACCTTGGCATCTTTTTGCTATATAATATTTCGTTATGATCAAACATGAAGGTACTTTACACTTGATAAAAAATTATTATTTTGAAAAATCTTGTATACAACTGATATAATTTGATATTGTTGAATTTTGGATTTAAGAACCTGCAGATATTTTAATAACGATTAATTGTTTTTGTTAAGAATGAAATTTTTTTTCCATATTTAGCCAAGTTCCATAGACATATACTTATGCCGATACTGCATTATGGTCTGGTCCTTATCTATCCTTGTCTGGACCAATTTTCGAGGAATAGACTACAGCGCATTCAGAATTCATGTTGTCGGTTTGTATTCAGAGTACGCAAATATGAGAGGATTTCGGCTAAGATTGATCAACTACGGTGGCTGAGAATGAACCAGGTTTTCTTTTTTCATATGAGTTCTTTAGTCCACCGAATTCTATCATCTGGGATGCCTTCTTATCTTCATTGTAGATTGAGTTTCAGAGGTAATTCTCATGCTGTTAATATTAGACATGGGGATACTCTCCACCTTCCTAGGTTTCGCCTAACTATCTTTGAAAGATCTTTCTCATATAATTCTATCGCTGTATATAATAAGATACCTAGGAATATTAAAAAACTTGCATTACATAGTTTCAATAGGAAGATCAGATCGAGACTTCTATCTGCACAAATAGCTGTTTAATTTTTATTCAGGGCTACCTAATGAATGAACTTTAGTTTTTTATTGTCAGTTTATATTCAATGTTTACATTCTCATTTACTCCTAATAATTTACGATTTGTTTCAGTTTTTTATTTCGTGTCTGGATCATTATTTGTCTGTATTTCGTTTCACATTGAGTTGTTTCATTCCATTAATTATTTATTTTCAATTCATTTTATATAGATTCTTAATTTTTTTCTTCTTTTTCTTTTTTATATATATTGTTTTCTTTTTTTTGTTTATTTTGTTACTTTGTTTCATTGATTATAGTTTATTTTTCTTGTAGTTCGAGGTTGAGTAGAATAGCTTTGCTAGACTTCGCCTCTCATAATCAATAAAGTCCTTATTATTATTATTATTATTATTATAATATATATATATATATATATATATATATATATATATATACATATATATATATATATATATATATATATATATATATATATATATATATATATATATATATATATATATATATGTATTTTCCTCAACTATAACTTGAAAATAATTAATAATGTTTGTATTGAACTTCTCGGAAGAAATATAAAATCTATAGCGGGCATAAATCAAATAACAGAATAACTTGATTATTAGATTTGTATAGATTTTCTATGTTAATATTTTTAATAGAAGAAAGTGATCCACTATATTAATAATCTCAAATATGTCATCACGTTTCTTGAAATAAAGAGTACCTATCAATAAAATAATTTGCTGAATAAAATGCAATCTTTTCGCAGAGCAGCATCTGAGCTTTTGTGCAGCTAACCCAGTAATAGTGGAGACATTTTCATGGTAGGACAAATTAGAATTATCCCCGATTTCCACTAATAATTGAGGATCGAAGAGGGCAGTTTTTCATGAGAATCTGCTTGTCTGTGTATTTGGTGGCATTGAAAGCAACTATTTTATCAGTTCACCAGTTCAGCCAGATCTATACGTCGCTATTTATTGACTCAACTTGCGCAGCACATTTATGTCAACGGTATTTTTTATTGTTATATACGTACTATTTGACAGAGAAAAGATCATGTCCGAAATTATCTACTTCATTATATCAACTGTAACATTTTTAATAATATTTTCAGGAACAATGTTTTGTTCGATGTGCGAAATGGTATGAATATATATAAACATAAGCAGAATTCGTTACAGTCCTGTTGGTAGATTTATTTCAAGGCAAGACTTGAAATCTTTTTCCTATCGAGTAAGTTATTTGGGGTTCATTAAAAAAAAAATATTAAAAATAGGTTTTTTAAAATTTTATTCAACTAAAAATTAAGAGTTCAGTAGTAAAGTCCAGAGTAAGCAGTTGGGTATCCAGCGTATCTGGCAGCGTATCCAGCGGTGTAAGCTGGGGCAGCAACGGATCTTGTGGAAGAGATGGTTCCAGATGGACCAGCAACTACGGTGTTTTCAGCAGCGTGTCCGTGGTATCCATAAGCCAAAGGAGCAGAGTAGGCGGAGATAGCTGGGGCGGCTACATGAGCTGCGTATGGAGCAACGTATGGGGCAACATGAGCTGTGTATGGGGATACGTGAGCTGTGTATTGTGAAGATACGTGAGATGCGTATGGGACGGCACCATAGGCATAGGGATAAGCAGAGTAGGCTGACAATGCTGGAGCTACGTAGCTACGGGCGACAATTCCAGTTGGAACCACGCTGGCGCTGGCAGCAACTACGGCGGCGACGAAGAAAATAGCGGACTGTAAAGAAGATAATTGAAGCATTAAAAAAAATTAAAACATCAAAAAAAATTTTTTCATTTTTAAATTATACTGAAATAATTTTCAAGCTAATATTCATGCAACCCTACAAGGAATTCAGACAAATTTAAAATGAAATACTTCTTGATTTACTTACGATTGAGTTCATGGTGATGCTTGTTAGATAACTGGAGAATATCTACTGACAATGTTTGAGAATCTATCTCATTTTATACTCGCCAGTATTTGGAGTTGCCGTTCCAGAATTAAAGGTCAATGGTGTCACGCCCAATTTCTCGTTTAATTTTTAATTTCATTTTTTCGAGAGACCGCGAATATAATGATATGCTAGTTTATCATTCAACAGTTTTGAGCTGCGAGTTTGAATTGTATCAAAATATTCGGTAACTGAGAGAATTTCAGTGCGGGTTTATTATTTTATATATATATATATATATATATATATATATATATATATATTTATATATATATATATATATTTATATATATATATATACAATAATAAACCCGCACTGATATTCTCTCAGTTACCGAATATTTTGATACAATTCAAACTCGCAGCTCAAAACTGTATATATATATATATATATATATATCTTATGTATATTCATATATACATGTATATATATATATAAATATATATATATATATATATATATATATATATATATATATATATATATATATAAAATATATATATATATATATATATATATATATATATATCTATATCTATATCTATATTCTATATATATATATATATATATCTATATGTATATATATATATATCTATGTATATTCATATATATATATATCTATAATCTCTTGATAATTATTAGCAATAACAGGCTTGTTGAATCTCAAAAAACTCGATTTTATTAAAAAGTTGACGTTTCGCCACGACATACGTGGCTTTATCAAAACTTTTGAAAAAATTGAAATTTCTTTGACATTTATTGATTTGAAAAAATTTGAATAGAAAAAGACTACTATGTTTCACTGAAATTTTTCGGCTGTGGCCGTTCTTTGTTATTTACTACGTGCTATTCAGTCCAATATTAAAATTCAAATCTGTTATTATTAGATGGTAATGGAAACCACAGAAACCTTTACCCACGTAACAACTTTTAAATAAAATCGAGTTTTTGAGATTCAACAAGCCTGTTATTTCTAATAATTATCAAGAGATTAGAAATAGTTCACAGGCAACAACAATTCGAATAAATAATTATATATGTATATATATATATATATATATATATATATATATATATATATATATATATATATATATATATATATATATATATATATATATATAAAAAAAGTTATAAAAATATAAAAAAATATTTATATTATTTTTTTTCTTTTTATATATATATATATATATATATATATATATATATATATATATATATATATATATATATATATATATATATATATATATATATATTCATATATACATGTATATATATACATGTATATATATATAAATATATATATATATATATATATATATATATATATATATATATATGTATAAACATCTATACTTTATATAAGTACAGTGTAGGTATTCCACCGGGAACCAAATTGATCTATACCGGGTGTCCACGGAAGGTGGCTCGCCCCTATAACTTTTTTGTATTCGGAGATAATGAAATGAAATTTAGAGGATTTGTTTTACGCATAAAACTGCATTTTTTGACAAGTAACTCAACTTCATGCAACTCCAGTTTTTTTGTCCCCATATGACAATTAGAATACAACTATGTGTCATTATTCTACTTTTTGTAGCCGTTTCTTAATTTTTTTTCGAAATATATGGATGCGTTCAAATAACTAACTTCGGTCCTAAAATGTATGTTAAAATACAACTTCACTGTTTTCAATCAAAATGTTTCAGCAGTTTTGATTTTGAAACTTTTATTACTATTTTTTTCAAATCGCAGCATGGTGGCTCGTCGGGTTAGTAAAAAGATAATTTTATTACGATTAATTTGAAACCGCACTCTAGGTATTAGGTTGAAAGAAAACTTTCGATAAAAACCTGAAATCCCATAACCTTAGAACTTTCTTCAAATGAAGAATCTTATTGAGATTAGAATAAAATTTGAAATCATCGAGTAGCCTGTGACCAACACAACTGGAACAAGAGAAGTCCGAAGTCACGCCCACAAATCTACGTCCCAGGATGGTAAACGGGGCAATTTTAGAGCCGAAATTATTTATTTGAACGCATATATAGCCATCTGGAATGAAAATTTATTTCGAAATAAAATAAAACAACAGTTACAAAACGTAACAAATGATACATGGTTGTATTCTAAATGTCATATGGAGACGAAAAAACTGAAAATATACCAGGTGACCCATTTAAAAACCGAAAGTTTATGTCACTTCCGGTGAAACCGGAAATTGCATGAAGTTGAGTTACTTATCAAAAAATGCAGTTTTATGAATCAAACAGATCCTCTGAATTTCATTCTATGTTGGTTAACATTAATACAGATTATTCAAAAATTTCAGTTCAAAAATAAAATTAAGTAAACTGTCAGAAGTCAATTTTTTCAAATAGAATCTCATTCATTTTATAAGTTCATCTTATTCAGCAATAAAAATAAGGATCAATATGTATAAGGTTGCATATCTCTTGAGTTTCTAGTTTGAAATATTGCAAGGTGAATAATTTGCATATGTAATATTATCACAACCTATATAGGTATATATATATATATATATATATATATATATATATATATATATATATATATATATATATATATATATATATATATATATATATATATATATATATATATATATATATATATATATATATATATATATATATATATATATATATATGTTGATATTTAGTGCCTTCATTTTTATATTATTTAGGTTTTGGGTTTGGCAGTGCAGTGCAGAAAGGAACAAAGAACTGAGCCCTTAAACTATAAGACAAACCATTAGAAAAAGGGCACAAAGAAAGGCTAGATCGACCGAGACCTCAAGCTGACATCACCTGTACTAGGACCAAAGATTATTAAAAACTTGAAAGAAATAACTATCCTGCAAAGATGATAACACCGCTAATAGGTCAAAGAGTTCACATAATCTATAACACTCAAAAAACAAAACAAAAAAATGAAGAACACAGAACGAGAATAACTACATTACACAGGTCACACAAAGTTAGCAAAATAATGAGACAACATATCATTGAAACTGTCCACGAGCCACGTAACCAGGTTGGGCAAGTTTTCAGTAGATTGAAAACACAAAATTTTAAAAATCAAACATATTTATAGCATACATTGCAATGATTGTAACAAACAGTACATCGGTGATATTACAGAGATTAAAAAATAGACTCAACGCGAATCAATACACTTAAGCTGCAACAACGTCACTTAACAAACATAAAACTCTTGACTTTGTCTACACTTTGAAAACAGAGCTAAAAAAACAAAGGAAAATATTTTAACTGATACACATTTAAATTAAATTCAGAAGACACGTTTAATGATTAACAAGACATCAAAAATTTAAGTCAACTTTATACACCATTCATAACATAAACAACAGAACAAGCAAAAATAGAACAGAATACAGCACACAAGTTGACAATGATATTAGACGAAGTGTTAAAAACTTAATTTTATATAATATACCTATTTTTAAGTTAAACCTGTTTATATATTTTAAAATATATTTTACAAATTCTTATATGTTATACTTCAATAAGATGAGAGGCTATACACTCAATAAAACTATTTTTGTTTTCAATCATTTGTCATTTTTTTCACAGACTGAAATAATAAAGTTGTATACTGAAGAAGCAGAAACCTTTCTGAAATTTCTATAATAATTAGATCATTATTATCATTATTTCTTCTTCACTCTGCTTGCACTGCCAAACCAAAAAAATAAATTATATATATATATATATATATATATATATATAATATATATATATATATATATATATATATATATATATATAGATTATATATATATATATATATATATATATATATATATATATATATATATTATATATATATATATATATATATATATATATATATATATATATATATATATATATATATATATGTATATATATATTATAAAATATATGAATATATATTTGAAATGAAATATCAATATAATAATTCTCTCATTTATCGAAGAAATAATTTAGAACAATCAAAACTCACAGCCTGAAACTATTTTATGATAAATTAGCATATCATTATATTCGCAGTGTCTCGCAAAAATAGAATATCAAATTAAACGAGAAATTGGGCGTGACACCATCAACCTTTAATACTGAAACGGCAACTTCGAAACCTGGCGAGTATAAAATGAATCAGATTCTCAAATATTGTCAGTAGATATTTTCCAGTTATCTAACAAGCATCACCATGAACTCAATCGTAAGTAAAGCAAGAAGTATTCTATTCCTTAATTTGTTGGATATCCTTAAAGGGTTGCATGAATAAACGCCTAGAAATTATTTCAGTATAACTGAATAAAGAATAAAAAATTGTTGGAATTTTTGCTCAAATAATAATTTTTTTTACAGTCCGCTATTTTCTTCTTCGCCGCCGTGGTTGCTGCTAGCGCCAGCGTAGTTCCATCTGGAATTGTCGCCCGTAGTTACGTAGCCCCAGCCTTGTCAGCTTACTCTGCTTATCCTTATGCCTATGGTGCCGTTCCATACGCATCTCAAGTATCTTCATACACAGCTCACGTAGCCCCATACACCGCTCATGTTGCCCCATACGTTGCTCCATACGCAGCTCATGTAGCCGCCCCTGCTATCTCCACCTACTCTGCTCCTTTGGCCTATGGATACCAAGGACACGCTGCTGAAAACACCGTAGTTGCTGGTCCATCTGGAACCATCTCTTCCACAAGATCCGTTGCTGCCCCAGCTTACACCGCTGGATACGCTGCCAGATACGCTGGATACCCAACTGCATACTCTGGACTTTACTACTGAACTCTTAATTTTTAGTTGAATAAATTTTTTAGAAAACGTATTTTTATTATTTTCTTTCATAATAAACCTTAATCGACCCAATCAATCAAAAAATGGTTTCAAGTCTTCACCTCAAATAAGTCATGACAACATTGATCATTTTTTAGGTGACTCAAGCTGCTCCTTTTGGTTTTATTGTATATGTACCTCACGATGCATTATATACAACGAATCTAGTTGTTATACGTATAACTTATATAATTTAGGAGCTTTGAGGCAAAAGAACAAGAGGCCAGTCCGTGCATCTACATCTGAAAATGAATATGCTACGCAAGCTCCTCCAGCACGTAACTTATTCCCTAATTTAAATATTCGATATTACTATTTTATTTCAGCATAAAAGCGAACGATAAAGAACTAATGATTAGAGTACTTGTAAAATCTACACTAAAAAAATAAAAGGAAATATAATAGTCGAATACAAAGTACTCATATAACGTCAAAGTCAAGTAATAATTAGAAGCATATTATGACATTGGAAAATTATTTAAAAACTCAATTAGTTTGTCACAGTGATTGTTATCTTTTATCATGCATGTTTTTTTGTTTGTTTTTAAGACCTCTGATTTGATAAAGCTATGATGGAAATTCTTATGATTTTAAAAGTGAGCAGTTTTTTTTGTAGCTCACTTGTTGGTGAGGACATTTTTCTAACTGTTTGTTAGTTTAATATATTGTTGTCATTATATTTGATCATCCTGAAGAAGGCGGACAGCAGGGTCGAAACGCAGATGTAATGAACAGTTTGACGACATTGATCCTTCATTATATATACGATACAACGTTACGATATATATATATATATATATATATATATATATATATATATATATATATATATATATACATACATATATAATATATATATATATATATATATATATATATATATATATATATATATAGATATATATATATATATATATATATATATATATATATATATTTATATATATATATATATATATATAGGATATACAATTTTATATAATCTTTGGGTCTCATTGAATGTACAGAATATATTCGATTTAGCATCTTGGGGAACCAATTTAGCTCTTTATGCTTGTTTTTCCTGAGCGTAGATTATTACAAACTGAACCACTGAAAGAGCACTTCGACAAGAATTTATTTTAGATAAATTCCATCTTCTTTTCAAAATTTCTTCCGTATGAATCTATTGATATTATAGATTGTATCTTATATTAAGTTGATAAAAAAAAATTGAAATTTAGGAAGCAGATTCGTTTCTACACAGATTACTTAAAGCAGATCTATAAAACTGATATTTTTTTGCTATTCAACTGAAAGGTATGATGAAGAACTCTCGTGAAACAAAGTATATCTACTATAAAGTTGATGAAGGGCAAAACAAAAAAATTTTTTTTATTTTGGAAGTACCTATATTCGCTTTTATGCAGATTATTGAAAGAATATGTATAAAACTGATATATTTTCGCAACTCAACTGTAACTGAAAGTTATAATGAAAAAATCTCGTAAAACAAAGTGTATTCAATATGAAATTGATGAAAGGAAAAAAAAAAATTTTTATTTAGGAAGTAGATTTGCTTCTATGTAGATTACTGAAAGCAGATCAATAAAACTGATATTTTTTCGCTATTCAACTGAAACTGAAAGGTATAATGAATAACTCTCGTAGAACAAAGACACATATTATCAATGCCAACTTTAAAGATCAACGTTTTTTTGTAATACCCGGAGTACGCCTACCGCAACCAGTTTTAATTTGGTTCGTTCCAGTTGAAATCGACGTGTATGCATAACAGGAAATTTCAGAAGTTTGGTAGAGATCGCTGATAGACCAATTCAATTTGCTAGGTAATGACGACAAGGTATGAGGATAGTTCACATGTTTGGCTGGGCGTGTCAAGGCCGAATGTGACTACAAAACAGACGGTAATATACGTAGGTGCGTGTTTCATGAATGAAAAAATGAATTCTTGTTTAAATATTCCGCGATGTAGTCTGAACCTTGAACAGATGGAAGGTATTTTGAATAAAAAAGTTGATATCTTCAAAAGTATGGAAGACCTGAAAATTAACCGCTCGTGAAAGTAGAATGAAAATGATTCAAGATTGTAGATTCTGATTTCATCAAGCTTGAGGTTTTACACAGGACGAAAGATTTTTTTCATTTCCGCTGATATATCAAATTATATATATATATATATATATATATATATATATATATATATATATATATATATATATATATATATATATATATATCTAATATATAAACCGGCTCGACCGATTCTCATGAAATTTTTTTGTGCATATCGGCCAACATCTATTTTCATCCCCCTAAATGTTAAGGGTGGTCCACCCCTTAATCTTTATTTTTCAGACAAAATTTTCTGTTCTATTTTTTTTATGATACAGCATCAAAAAATACATACAACCCCAAATTTTCACCGCTCTACGATCAACTAATATTTTTTATTTGTTAAATTCCCCCGAAATGGCTCGACCGATTCTCATGAAATTTTGTGTGTATATCGGTTAGGTCTGAGAATCGGACAAAATCTATTTTTCATTGCCCTAAATGTTCAGTCCCTCAATCTATATTTTTTATTTCTCAGACATTTTTGGTTCTATATTTTTTAAGATACAACATTCTAAAAATTTATATTGCAGAACAACGTTTGCTGAATCAGCTAGTATATATATATATACACATATATATATATATATATATATATATATATATATATATATATATATATATATATATATATATATATATATATATATATATATATATATATATATATATATATATATATATATATATATATATATATATATACCTGAAATGATTGATATTTTTTGGATTGATTGGGTCGATACATTGTGTAAATTAATGAAAATACATACAACCCCAAATTTTCACCGCTCTACGATCAACCAATATTTTTTATTTGTTAAATTCCCCCGAAATGGCTCGACCGATTCTCATGAAATGTTGTGTGCATATCGGTTAGGTCTGAGAATCGGACAAAATCTATTTTTCATTGCCCTAAATGTTCAGTCCCTCTATCTATATTTTTTATTTTTCAGACAATTTTTTTTTCTATATTTTTTAAGATACAATATATATATATATATATATATATATATATATATATATATATATATATATATATATATATATATATATATATATATACCTAAAATGATTGATATTTTTTGGATTGATTGGGTCGATACATGGTGTAAATTAATGAACATATTGAAATGATTTACACATTTATAAATTATTAACCATTGTTTCAAAATGATTAAGATCTATATCATGTCATTTTGTGTACGGTCGGTGAAATTATGTTATAGTACATGACTCATTTCATTAGGTTTCATTTAGTCTTAGAAATTTGTAATTGAGTAGAAAAATCATTTTAACTGTGTTTGTTAAAAATTTGATTATTGAGGAATTTTGTTTACAGGCAACGTTTTCTTGGAAATTTAAATGTTAACAAATGTGAGAACACCCAAACTTCAATATACAGTAAGTTAAGTTCCTTAAATTGTAAAGTTGACAAAAGGTTGTTAGTTTTTTATTTTTAATAGTGTTTTCTGTACATTTTGTAGACGCCCTAAAGAAGGATTGAAATGAATCCGAAAACTTGGTAAAGAAAACAGAGTATCATTGGTGAAACTATGCCGATTCCCTTAGAAATTGAAACCTATATATATATATATATATATATATATATATATATATATATTTATATATATATATTTTTATATATATATATATATATATATATATATATATATATATATATATATATATATATATATATATATATATATATATATATATATATATATATATATATATATATAAATGTATATATATATATATATATATATATATATATATATATATATATATATATATATATATATATAAATATATATGTCTTTTGATGAGGCCAATACTTGGTGTTAATCAATAAATATAGCGAAACGAAGATTAATTAATAATTTACACGTTCATTTGAACCAATCATTCGTCACATATGTTTCGGTTGGATTTCACCTTCTTCGGATGCAGGGTGCAAATAGATTATTGAATAATTTTGTTTTTACTGCATGTATAAATTCTCATTTAACCATTCTATCATTTTACATATATTTATATATAAATGTCCTTGAAAATAATGAGAAAAATCTGAGCATTTCTACCAGAATTCCCTGCATGCGTGGTGACAAAAACAAATGGAATATAAATTCAGTGAAATTCATAAAACGAAATATAGAAAACAATTGCTAATTCTTCTTATTCTTATAGCAGTTTTTCCAACAATTGAATAATTAATTATCTGAGAATTATATTCAAATTATTATTAAAGTTAACTTTCACACCATATTTTAAAAGATAGTTATGGCAACTGGATATCGAATAATGCTGTACAATTATTGCTCAATATGAAGCTGACTATTGAATAATTTTGTGCTTATAAAACGGTGCTTATAAAACGGCAAAGTCGTTCCTTTCAAAAAATCCACAGAATTGAGGATATATAATTTAATGATTTTTTTTGTCATTTCACTCAATAACTTCCACAAATGAATCGGGTTTTATATTTCATAAAACTCGTTTGTGTCTAAATTGAATGTCAACTACTCAATCAAATATTTTTTTTTTCCATCGAACTAGTATTTTTAAGAGGTATTGTGGCCTATTGGCTCACGGAAAATGATGTACCTACCTGTTTGTGGTTTGATTTAATCTTCTAATTTCTCTCATAGAATGAGCTATCTGAATGTTAAACATTTTCTTATATTTAGTTAGCCAAGAAAGACAAGAACTATTTAATGAAGTATAAAGAAAAATATTAGATAAGATATTATATTATAAAATTTGAAGCTTGAATTTTTTCTAATTTCGAATCAATTATTCATATTATTGTGAATTTTTTTGGTTGTTCTATTCTTAATTTATACAAATAACTAATCTCAAATATGTATACCCCCATGGAAGTATTCTTAGATATATATATATATATATATATATATATATATATATATATATATATATATATATATATATATATATATATATATATATATATATATATGAATATATATATATATATATATATATATATATATATATATATATATATATATATATATATATATATATATATATATATGAATATATATATAGTATATATATATATATATATATATATATATATATATATATATATATATATATAAGATGAAAATAGTATATTTCAGATACCCTGTATGTATTGAGGGATAATGATAAATTCAAATATACGGTGAATATTTCATTGAAAAACTTAAAAGATTAGACTGAAAGATGAGATATTTAACTATTATTTCGATCAAAAGTAATTTGAATTATATTTATTGCGCCTTGGTTCAGTCACAATTATTGTAGGGTATAATTGCTTGGGGTGGAGCTTATAACAGCGTAATAAGAAAAGTAGAAACCCAATAGAAATCGATTTTAATAATTATACTTATAAAATAATGTATTTTTCTACTAATATGTTGTATAAAATGTCTGGTTTCTTTGACATGATACAATAGTTTTTTTGTTAACGTTGGTTGAAACATATGAAAAAACAAATTTCTTCTGAGGTTCTTACATCTCAAAGATTCGAAAAACGAAACAACGTTTTCAATTTGATGGTACCTAAGCTAAAGAAGGCGATAGCTGAGCGAATTTTATATTTTCTGGGTGCAAGAACTCTTAATTTTCTTCCACTAGAAATTAAAACAATATTTAATAATGAAGAGTTTATTTATAACATGAAAACCTGAATACTTCATAAAGATAGGAAATTCATTGCTAGAGTGATGGATATCTAAAATGATGTTATGTTAAGCAGTAGATGGCGATGGCCACTTTAAGTTCAGTTTTTTTTCCAGTTTTATCAGTTTTCGGTTGTACCTCCGATCTGTGAGAACGTGTATTATGTGTACTGTATAATATATCATACCAAATAATGATGGTCCACACAGGCATTAGCCTTTGTGGTCATCTTCGTCTTTTATAAATATTGTTTTATTGTAGTAATTAAGTATGACAATGTATTTTGTGTTTTATGGGATTGTTAAATATAATTCAATAAAGATTATTATTATCATTATTCTTACATAACTTATGGACTAAAGTATATAATAATGAGGTGATTCATAATTACTAAGTCTACAGTTTTCTTCTAATACACAGAATTACAGTTTATACATTGGAGGAAATCAAGTATCTGCAATTGTAGATGATTCAGAGTCTCTTATTGGTAATATTACCGTACCAATAGGGGTTGCAATAGAACATGAAGGGTTGAATAGATTTAGTATACCATTGAACTGTTTCGAAGAATATAAATATTGCAATTGACTCGGAATGTGATATTTCATGTTTGAAATTATTGGAAGCCCAAACTTCGCAGACATTGGTGATAATTCAATTGTTGAGGTGGAGGCGCCATCTCTAATTGGTAACACAAGTGTCCCGATAGGTGTTGAGATAGAGCAAGCGGGATTTATTAAGTTTAGTATTTCCCCAAATTGTTTCGTAGAGAAATTTTCCGTTGAATAATGACTTGAAACAGAACTAGGCGTATTATATAACTGCAGATTCGGACTCTTGTCTTCTAGTTGAACTACGTAGGAGTTTCCATAAATTGGATCTTTCAGTAAGCTAGTCAGCACTAAAAAAAATGCTTAAGTAGCTATTATATTATATTATTTGAAAATTTAAACGAACCTTCAGGTGCATTTTTAGTTATGGTTCTTATGTTTTCAACAATGTGTCCATGTATAATTTCCCGGCCTTGTATTCCACATATCACGAATAGGAAGAATAGGACCTCCTGAAATACAATTTTCAGTGAATAAATAGAGTGACTTAAACTACAAAAAGCAATAATTATTTAGAAATACAGAAAAAACTGCCTAAATAAAATATGATTAAACAAAACTGGACTTGAATCTCGAATAATACAAATTCATTTAGATTTTATATTTACCTGAATTCTCATTTTGATTACCAGCTTGACGATACTCGACTAGTTTGTTAACGGTCAATTTCAGCTTTTATAGATGAATAATAATTATGTTATCCGCATGATAGATACAAATTCGTGAAAACATGTTGAACCGAATATTATTTATTTGGTTACTGAGTGAAGAAACCATCAACTGTAGAGTGCTGATCGAATTGAAATAACATCTAGTAATGCATTTCCAATAGATTTCATTACGATTCAGTGTTAGCAGACCTCACCACTGAGTAGCAAATAATTAGAAACTTGAGATGGCCCCAGCCGTAAAATATTTAATGCAACATAGTCGTGGTTTCAGTTTTTCTGTAATTCAGAAATGACAAAGTCATTATGATTTTAAGGAGTTCATTGATAAAATCGGATTTTCAAACTTTAATGGCATTTTAATGCAAAAAATAGACAAACAAGTGAAGATACGATACCTGCTATAACAGTTCCTATATAAATATTCAGATATATATATATATATATATATATATATATATATATATATATATATATATATATATATATAATAATAATAATAATAAAATGACTTTATTTCCACAAATGTGTATACACAGCATTTGCCCAGGCAGGCGAAGATTAGCTTAAAGCTACTCTTTAACTCTTAACCTACCTGGTTAACACGTAAATTAGCTATAAAATAAAATAAACATCATAAGAACACTACAAGAAAAATAAATACTAAAACACAGATACAGAGATAGTAACATACATATCATCATCATTATCATTTTCATTGCCTTGCCAAGAGTAAGTCCCTAAGAGTATGCCGATATCTAGACAATGAAGAAATAGACATAGTGAACACAAAAGAGTTGTAGTACTTTACTAAATTATAAGTAAAGCAGCGCTCGAACATGGCAGCGGAATGCTGTGGCATTGTCACAGTATTATGTCGAGTGTTGACATTATGAATTGACTTTCTAAAAACGATTTTTTTGTACAAGTAAGAAGGAGCTTTAGACCTGATCAAACGATATATGAAGACAAGAAAATTCAACTCAAAGGCGTGATTAATTTCTAGCCATCCAATTTGCGAGAAACAAGGTGTAATGTGATCATATCTCCCTCGGTCGAAAATAAATCTACAACATGTATTTTGAATGCGTTGCAATTGACTTCGGGATTCCTGGTCGAGACAAGGGTAGTAAACAATGCTACAATAATTCAAAACTGAAAGAACCAAAGTTTCGGTTAGCTTTTTACGCATTTTGAAATTCAGTATGTGCTTGTTGACATAAAGCATACGCATTCTCATGTAACACTTCTGAAGAAGTGAACTAATATGACCTTTAAATCTTAGGTTCTGGTCTATAATCAGTCCTAAATTTTTTGCTTGGTCTGACAAGTTGATCTCAACGCCATCCAACTCAAGCTGTATCAAATTCTGAGTATCTGGTCTCTTATACCTGCTACAAAACAGAAGTGCGGTTGTCCTTGATGTATTTATGGTTAAATTGTGTGCTCTTGAGAATTGAGATATCGAAGCTAGATCCCTATTTATGGAATCGTTTGCAGCCGGAACATTGGATAAAAACAATAAAGGGCCCAAAATAGATCTCTGTGGAACACCCGATACAATAGGTTTAGATTTAGATAAGTTATTGTTAACACGGACACGCTGGCTACGCTTCCACAAAAAAGATTTGAAAAAAGATAGAGCAGTAATATCCGAACCGAAATATTCGAGTTGAGCACACAGTAGCTCATGATCAATTAGGTCGAATGCCTTAGAAAAATCTAAAGCAACCAAAAAAACTCCCATTTTCTCATCAATAGCCCTAACAATATCATCAATAATATTTAATAAGGCAGTAGTAGTACTATAACTCCTGCGGAAACCAGACTGCTGAGAAGGCAGGATATCATTACTTACGAGATAATCATATAACTGAACATAAACTACACGTTCGAGAATTTTTGATAAAACTTTTAGAAGACTTATCGGCCGCAAGTCTCGTACAGCTCCAGGATTACTGACCTTAGAAATAGGACAAACCACTGACTCACGCCAGATCCTAGGAAAATACCCACAGTGTAGGCAGCAATTAACTATATGAGCTATGTGGTCGAGAATATTGGGCAAGCATAGTTTTAACATAGATAGAGTGATTTCATCCGCACCAGCAGCATTCGACTTAATGGCGCTAAACACGTCAAGTATGACACTTTGATGTACCATAGTGAAACTGAAAATGCCATCATTTAATTTATTACCCCTATAAAATTCTATTTTTGCAGAACAGACGTCTGACTTTCTAAACACACTAATAAAATAATCATTTACAACATCAGGATCACACAGATCAACTGGTAAATCAGAATTAACATTAGACGAAACAATGTTCATCTTACGTAAGTGTTGCCACATAACCTTTTAATTTTTATCACGTTGGATTTTAATCTTGCTGCCTTTTCCCTTCTGACTGAAGCCAATGCAAAATTACGACACTGCTTGTAATAATCCCAGTTATCCCTCGTTTTCACGGTTTTGAACTTAGTTAGAGCTTTGTCACGTTCCTTAAGTATTAGTCTTAAATTATCCGTTAACCAAAGTGAAGAGGGTTTACTAACTCGTATTTTCCTCAAAGGTGCATGTATATCAAAAAGTAAGTTTATATAGTCAGTTAGAAATCTAATCTTTTCATTTATGTTTTCAATGTAATAAATGTTATTCCAAGGTATCCTAGATAAATCAGTCCTGAACCTGATCATATCTAAATTTTTTAAATTACGAGTATTAATGAATTTTTGATTGGGTTTGTTAATAGCGATGTCCAGAATACAAAATGGCATCATGTTATGATCACTCAAATGCGACACCACCGTACCACTCTCACGAACTATATTTCCACAGTTACCATTGACAAAAATTGGGTCAAGTAGGGTAGACGAGGTAGCTGCAACACGCGTCGGCTCCACAACATAATTTATATAACCATACGCTCCAAACAAGTCCAGCAAAGAGTTGGGGACCAGCATGTCAACATTAAGATCCCCAGTTATAATGGAGTAGTCATATATATATATATATATATATATATATATATATATACATACATATATAAATATATATATATATATATATATATATATATATACATACATATATATATATATATATATATATATAATATATATATATATATATAAATATATATATATATATATATATATATATATATATATATATATACATTATATATATTGGATACACAGACAGTGTATAAATATGTCACATAAGAATTATACGAGGATCAGTAAATCCCAAGAAGACTGGAAATGTCAAACCTGCATAACAAAGCCAATAACTCCTAAATCCTCAACAAAATAAGGCTCAAAGGGTTCCAGAGAGTACACTCTAGCGGACATTATGGCAAAGTTGGAAGATATGGATCAGAGGTATAATGCTCTCTTCACCGAACACAAAGAACAGATAGAAGTGAATAAAAAACTGCAAGAAGAAGTGAAACAGATTCGAAAACAACTGAATAGAAGAGATCAGAAAGAATTGGAAAATAATATGATAATACATGGCGTCCCATACGAAGAGGGAGAGAACTTAACTGAAGTTGTGAAGCGCTTTAAAAAAAAACATACATATATATATATATATATATATATATATATATATATATATATATATATATATATATATATATATATATATATATATATATATATATATATATATATATATATATATATATATATATATATATATATATATATATATATATATATATATAAAGATATATTTATTCATACAGGGCCGTCGCCAAGGGGGCGCCAGAGAGAGCTGAGCCCCCTCTGGAACTATTTGAGCCCCCTCTAGAAAAGATACCAGAATTATTACAAACCAAAAATGTTTATATTTGCACTGAAACATAAAACAAGCCTAGTCACAAACAAATCTACTGTTCACAAAACATCATTACATCATCAACATCTTTATCTGTAGTTGAAGTTGTGGATTGCTTCTGTTATTGATGCTATAAAGTCCTGTCTCTTTTCACGTATATTTATTTTAGTACATTGTAAAAAACAAGCCCTCAAGGATTTGTTGTATATAAATATATATAATATAGAATGTATGTATTTGAATTATGTTGCCTGAGTTGTGGTGTTTTTTCATATTCTCAGCAATAACCGACTTCATGAAATAGTTAACATTTCGTCACACATTTCGTGAGATTTGAGAAAGTCACGAATTTTCTGATAAAGCGTTTACTGCTGATGAAGTGAATTTTGGTTTTTGTAATGCCACTATAACAGCTAAAGTGAAAAGAAGAATTTTTCCTGAAATTTTCACACTAGAGAGCAAGCAACTGCGCAAAATACAGATAACATGATTATTTATATATTATTCTGAACGAAGTTATGTCGAAGAGGTTAGCAAATTACACTGACAGAGCACTTGTATTTTCAATATCTCATGAACAAGATTAAAATAATTGAAATATGTACCTTAGCTAACAGAAAACGATCAAATATCATTTTTGTTCGAGAAATAGTTACTCATGCAGTCGAAGTGTCAAATTAACTAATAGGTTATTTAAAATTTCGCTTAGTCGCTAAGTAATTAGAAAGGTATAACTGAGGATGTCATTTTTTTTTCAATTAGATTTCAATTAATTTTAAAATCTAATTATTACTTGTTTTTGAAACATTGGGTGGAATGAAATATCATATATAAAAGCAGTACAAATTTTGATTTAATCATAGTCACTTTCCTACTTTAGCTAAGTAACAACAACAATATGAATATTTTTGTAAGTATAAATCGAGCAGTATCAATTCTAACAAATTTTAATTTGCTAAAATAATGCTAAAAAATATTAATACACTTCTGTCTGTTCATTTTCAGGTGATAATCGCAGCAATTATTGGCCTTACCAACGCCAGTACTTCCGAATCATTTCATGGATTCACAAGAACTGTAATCAAAGGTCCGTCAGGTATTATTGTCCAAGAGACGCCTGGAGCACATATACTGAATTCTTTCTCATCAAATAAAGTGTATGCACCCGCATTCTCTGCAGCAGTTGCTGTTCCAGAACCGGTTGTTGCTGAGCATGCACACTTTGTTCCATCTCATTCATACGGAGCACCCCAATTTTACTCCGCCGTTCCAGAACATGTTGTTCCTGCTCCAGTAGCGCCATTACCAGCTCCAGTAGTTCACGAAGCGTATCTACCGCATAGTTTTGCATATCCATACGCTTTTCACAGAAATGCACCATTTCCATATTTTCCAGTTCCATTTTCTCCATATTTAGAATCCAGAGCGGTCCACGTACCACATTTCTTTGAACCAACGGTAGCGTTGCCTGCACCTGTACCGGCTGTTGAATCCAGATTCTTCCCGGAACAACCTTCATACGTTGAGCGTCTGGTTAATACAGAACCTCTAGTTCCTGCACCAGTTCCAGTAGCACCGGTAGAGGTGTTCTCAGCGAAGACGTTCCCAGAAATAAACAATGGAAAATATCCACCCGCAGTGCCAGCCACCCAGTATGGTCTTTGATTTGAATGTAGATTTCTAAATAAATTGTTTATTACATAATATTCTGATATTGATTGAGAACAACAAATAACAAAATGCGGGAACCCTGAAACTCAGCTTGTTGAAGATAAATGAACATTATATATACATATATGTATACATAACTTTTCTAATTCAAATAGCCTCTTATAGCTAACAAAACTCAAGTATATATATATAAATATATATATATATATATATATATATATATATATATATATATATATATATATATATATATCTATATCTATATATTATATATATATATATATATATATATATATATATATATATATATATCTATATATATATACATAACTTTTTTGTTGAAAATATTTTTTTACGTTTTAGACCTCCTCGATTTTTTGATGTATATAGGTATATATATATATATTTATATATATATATATATATATATTATATATTTATATATATATATATATATATATAAAATTATTTATTCGAATTGTTGTTGCCTGTGAACTATTTCTAATCTCTCGATAATTATTAGCAATAACAGGATTGACTCTCAAAAAACTCGAGTGGCTTCATCAAAACTTTTGAAAAAATTGAAATTTCTATGGCATTTATTGATTTGAAAAAATTTGAATAGAAAAAGACTACTATGTTTCACTAAAATTTTTCGGCTGTGGCCGTTCTCTGTTATTTATTACGTGCTATTCAGTCCAATATTAACATTCAAATCTGTTATTATTAGATGGTAAGGGAAACCACAGAAACCTTTACCCACGTAATGTTCGAAATAGGTTCAAATTATTTTGATTTTGAAAAGTCAAAGAATAGGGTACTATTTATCTTTTTCTCAAAAATTTCTTATTGCGGCTGTGGCCGTCTTCAGTTAAAAAAAAAACAAATATATTAAACCTATTTTGTACATTACGTGGGTGAAGGTTTCTGTGGTTCCCTTCCCATCTAATATCAACAGACCTGTCTGTTGATATTGGACTAAATAGCACGTTATTAATAACTGAAGATAAATAGTACCCTATTCTTTGACTTTTCAAAATCAAAATAATTTGAACCTATTTCGAATATTACGTGGGTAAAGGTTTCTGTGGTTTCCCTTACCATCTAATAATAACGGATTTGAATGTTAATATTGGACTAAATAGCACGTAATAAATATCAAAGAACGGCCACAGCCGAAAAATTTTTGTGAAACATAGTAATCTTTTTCTATTCAAATTTTTTCAAATCAATAAATGTCAAAGAAATTTCAATTTTTTCAAAAGTTTTGATAAAGCCACGAATGTGGCGAAACATCAACTTTTTAATAAATTGGAGTTTTTTGAGATTCAACAAGCCTGTTATTGCTAATAATTATCAAGAGATTATATATATATATATATATATATATATATATATATATATATATATATATATATATATATATATATATATATATATATATATATATATATATATATATATAATATATATATATATATATATATATATATATATATATATATATATATATACATTTTGTGGATTATCAATTTCAGGCATTCTCAAGAATTGTGCTTTAATGAAATAACGAATCGTTAAAATTTTAAATACCAAAGTTCAATGAATTGAATTCTTTTAAAAATCTGAGCTTCACATCACATAAAAGTGATTTAGTTTCTTCAAAACATGAATAATAATTTCCTGAACAAAATTGTTAAAACTGGTAAGATTTTAATACCATGTCTTGAAATATCAATTATATGGTTTTTTTGTAAATTATTGAAATACGAATAAGGTTTTATTACAAATCAATTTGAAAAACTGGTTTCTTGAATTCATTGTCAACTCGAAACGTTAATCATAGGTTTAATTTCTTGATTTTCAATTAATCGATTATGGCAAGTCATTCAACTCCGAACGAGTATTTCGAGCAGGAACGGCTTTTATTGTAACTGGTCTTGAAAAAATTTCATTTTAATCTCTTTAACAAAGTAAGTTAAAGAGATTGAAATGAAATTTTTATGTGAAATTGAAATGCTGCATACTATTTGAGATAGTTGAGTTCTTTGAAAACGTGTGCCCTTGTTCTGCATATTATTGCTGATAACACCCCATTGGCATAACGTATGCAAGCTTGGATAAATTAAAAGATCAAGAATTGCGGGTTTTTTTGCCATTCTCTTGAGAACACCCATAATTTTGACATTGCAACACGTCGCTTAACTGAACATAACCGCAATGCATTAACAAATTAAAAAAGACGGAAGGAAGGGTTTCTGTGGTTTCCCTTACCATTCAGTATTAGCAGACCTACCTGCTGAAAAGCGAGTAATTAGTAAATAAAGAGGGTTCCAGCCGCCAAATATTTGACGAAACATAGTTGTATTTTCTTAAATTCATGAAGGATAGGGAAATTTCGATTTTTCAAGAGTTTTGAAAAAATCACGAATTGAGTGACGAAACGTCAACTCATTAATAATATCGAATTTTCAAACTCTAATGGCCTTTTAATGCTAAAAATAGATTAACAAGTAAAAATACGATACCTGCTACAACAGTTCCAATATAAATATTTAGATATACTTATGTTTATATATATATATATATATATATATATATATATATATATATATATATATATATATATATAAATATATATATATATATATATATATTTATATATATATATATATATATATATATATTTATATATATATATATATATATATATATATATATATATATATATATATATACAAAGAGGAGATTTATCGCTGGGAAAAATATTATAAAACAAAAGCAAAATTATCGGTCTAGCCCGCATATGTCGAAGCAGCCGTTTACACGTGTTTCGGACTCATTGGTCCTCATCAGAACGGCGTAGCCAAGAAAGCGATGGAAAACTCTGGAATGAAACAGCGAGCAACAACAAGCAGAATCCTTTGCTTCGGAAGACAATCACACATTTGTGGTACATTGTTCGATCTCTCCGGTTTGGGAGATTGGTCTAACTATGACCACGGAGGCGATTAATGCCATCCGCGAGATCCTGGACCGTGGAAATAAACTACAAAGAGGAGATTTATCGCGGGGAAAAATTATATAAAACAAAAGCAAAATTATCGTTCCAGCCCGCATATGTCGAAGCAGCCGTTTACACGTGTTTCGGACTCATAGGTCCTCATCAGAACGGCGTAGCCAAGTATGCGATGGAAAACCTGGAAATGAAACATGAACAACAAGCAGAATCCTTTGCTTCGGAAGACAATCACACATTTGTGGTACATTGTTCGATCTCTCCGGTTTGGGAGATTGGTCTAACTATGACCACGGAGGCGATTAATGCCATCCGCGAGATCCTGGACCGTGGAAATAAACTACAAAGAGGAGATTTATCGCGGGGAAAAATTATATAAATACATATATATATACATATATATATATATATATATATATATATATATATATATATATATATATATATATATATATATATATATATATATATATATATATATATATATATATATATATATATATATATTATATAATATAATATATATATATATTATATATATATATATATATATATATATATATACATATATATATATATATATATATATATATATGTTCCAGAGGGGGCTGAACCCCCACTGGAATGATCTAAGCCCCCTTTAGAAAAGATAACAAAATTATTACAAACGAAAAATGTTCATATCTGCGTTGAAACATTATCCTAAGATGAAATGCGACAAACGAGCAGCTACCATCAGGGTTGCCAGATTGTTCAGAGCCGTGTTGCACTTTAGACGCTAATTTAGCGCCCAAAAGCGCAACCGTGGTTGCGACATTGGTAACAAGTATTTTTCATATAAAATTCACCAATTCTAGGAGTTATTTCATACGTGTTTTGCTGCTAATTTGTCACCCAAAATCGCAATCATGATTTTTTTCGCAACTGATCGAAAAAATAGGGCACCCTACTTGTCCGAAAAACAATAATAGATACATTCGGGACTTCTTTCTTAAATTACTATTACAATCAAAACGACGATTCTGTTACAAATATCTTCATTTCTATATAAACTGTTCAAAAGACATCATCACATCATCATCATCTTTGTCTGTGCTTGAAGTTGTGGATTGGTTCTGCTACTGATACATATCAGAATTAAATTTTGCATACATAGCTTTGCTAGGCTCAAATCATTTACAACAAATCTTATTTGTTTCCAAGTGAGATCTAATAGACACAACTGAATTTAACATTTTTAATATCATTTCATTTCGAATTCTACATTTAACAATATTAATCAATGAAAATATCCTTTCCATGAATGAATTGGATGACGGTAACCTTAGAAGAGTAAATGCAAAGAGAGCTAAATCTTCAAACATGAATTTGTAGGCTGCATTTTTTAAATTTATAATCTTCCTCCGAAAAGAGGCTCTATGACATGAACGTCTATAGATATATTTATTTGTTTATATCTAATGATGAAAGTACATTTTTATTTTTTTCAAATATTTTTTATTTCTATTAGTTTTATTTATTTTGAGTTTTCTAGAAGAGATTTTTATTTATTATTTTTATTGGAATAAATTTTTTTATTTTTCCAAAATATTTTTCAATTAATATTCGTTTTCCAGTATACACTTCTAGATAAAAAGACAGAAAAAGCTGAATATTCCAATCTTTTTTTCACGTATATTTATTTTAGTATCTACTATGCAAAAAACAAGCCCCCTCAAGAATTTGTTCAGCCCCCTCTAGAAAGCAGTGCAGATTGCGGCCCTGTATATATATATATATATATATATATATATATATATATATATATATATATATATTTATATATATAAAATGATAATAATGTTCTTTCAGTAATAATAATTAATCATTTACAAAAGAATATAAAAATTGACAATAAGTACCAATCCATTCATGAATAAACGGAAATCATCACTGAAGCTGTAGAACCGCTTGTGCGTGATAAACAAATTATTTTCACGTGAGTATATGTTGTGTTTTGAAGTATCGTGTTGTTCTAACTTGTCAATCGAATTTTATATTGCATAAAACTCAAATTATTTTCACGTGAGTTTTATGCAATATAAAATTCGATTGACAAGTTAGAACAACACGATACTTCAAAACACAACATATAGTATATGATAGTCTAAATAAAAGTAAATGTGGACACACATAAAATGGGAGTAAATGTATAAGATATGTATTAAAACGAAAAAAGATTAAAAGAGTAAATGTGCTGTAAGTATTAAATGGAAACAGAGGCCTCGGTAGACCAGCGGTAAGGTGAACCGCCTTATACCGTTTGTAAACCGAGGATTGTGGGTTCGAGTCCCACCTCGCTCTTGGGTGTTGTGCATGTCCGGAATTTAGTGGTTCATATTATATGATTTAATTGTTGGGTAATGTACATCGTTTACAAGCCCATTGGCCGTTCGGAACCGGCGTTAAACTGTAGGTCCCTCGAGTTAAAAAAAAAAAATGGAATCAGATGTTCACAATTTAAAGCATGTAAATGGGAAGTAGAAGTAAGCAGGAATCTAGCATATAACATCATGAAGGTATGCGTTGTAAAATTATAAACAAGATTATTATTTTCTCAAGATTAGGATGGCCAGGATACAGTGAATATAGAAAATAAAGTTTATACCTATGAATAATTTTGTCTAATTTCATTAAAACAATGGTCAATAATAACAATTTATACATTTATTAAAAGAAATAACGCATGACGCACGTTTCGTGTTTGCCTTCAGCATCTGAAGAAGGTGAAGTTTCACCGAAACGTGCGTCATGGGTTATTTCTTTAAATAAATGTGTAAGTTGTTATTATAAACCATTGTTTTGATATATTTATTAATTAACACCATGTATCGGCCCAATCAATCCAAAATTTGGTCTAATTTTCCTTCAATAGATTTAGTCAATCAACCCATGTATCACATTTCTTGATATACTTCTGATGTGCTGTTTGTTGTATACCAATTTTAAATTTGTTTAACGGTTTCGCTTGTTTAACATCTTCAAGTCCCCAAGTACAAGTGACCATTTTGACCGATACATTTGTTCATTACCGGTGTACGTACTTCTTTCTATTTCTTATTTGATAGACATGTGTGTGTTTTTTCCATTCATCCGTATTTGATTATTGTCTTATGTTTACCTCCAGATAGAAAAACTGCCTAACATCTATTATATTTGTTCTAGAATAAAACAGATCAGTGAGATATCTGCTATACATATACCTATATATATATATATATATATATATATATATATATATATATATATATATATATATATATATATATATATATATATATATATATATATATATATATATATATATATGTATATATGTATATATACATATGTATATATATGTATATATACATATATTATACAATAAGGCTTAAGCGGGAAATAATCAAGATATTAGGAAATTTTAAGGTCATAAACCCGCATATGGAAGCAGCTGTTTACACGTGTTTCGGACTTTTTGGTCCTCATCACAACAGCGTAGCCAAATTATGGTTGGACGAACTTGGAGATGGAAAAACAAAACAATCGAAATCCTTCGTTGTAAAAGATCATCGCACATTTGCAGCTAATCTTGATTATTCCCCGCTTAAGCCTTATTGTATCTTAAGATTTACTTGGTCCGAGGTCCGGTAGAAGACATAAATTGCCTCCGTGGCTTATGTGAAGATCTTGCTCCCAAACAGGAGTGTTCGAGCTGTTAGCTGCAAATGTGCGATGATTTTTTACAACGAAGAATTTCGATTGTTTTGTTTTTCCATCTCCAAGTTTGTCCAACCATAACTTGACTACGCTGTTCTGATGAGGACCAAAAAGTCCGAAACACGTGTAAACAGCTGCTTCCGTATGCGGGTTTATGACCTTAAAATTGCCTAATATATACATACATATATATATATATATATATATATATATATATATATTAATATATATATATATATATATATATATATACCTATATATATATGAAATATATATATTTATATATATAAATATATATCAGGTCTATATATATAATATATAGTATATATATATATATATAATATATATATAGATAGTATATATATATTATATATATATATATAATGGTATATAGTATTATATATTAGATCATATATATATATATATATATAGTATAGTATATATATATAGGGATATACATGAATAATTTTAATATGTACATAAAATATTACACATTAATCCATCAAATTTCATTTTCGTTACTCATGCAGTCAAAGTGTCAAATAAACCAATAGTTCATTTCAAAGTTCGCTAAGTGGCTAAGTAATTAGAAAGGTATAAATGAGAATGGCATTTTTTTCAATTAGATTTCAATTAATTTAAAAATCTAATTATTAATTGTTTTGAACCATTGGGTGAAATGAATGGAATGGAATATCATATATAAAAGCAGTACAAATTTTGATATAATCATAGTCACTTTCTTACTTTAGCTAAGTAACAACAACAATATGAATATTTTTGTAAGTATAAATCGAGCAAAATCAATACTGCTAAAATAATGCTAAGAAAATATCAATTCACTTCTGTCTGTTCATTTTCAGGTGATAATCGCAGCAATTATTGGCATAACCAACGCCAGTACTTCCGAATCATTTCATGGATTCACAAGAACTGTCATCAAAGGTCCGTCAGGTGTTATTGTCCAAGAGACGCCTGGAGAACATATACTGAATTCTTTCTCATCAAATAAAGTGTATGCACCCGCATTCTCAGCAGCAGTTGCTGTTCCAGAACCGGTTGTTGCTGAGCATGCACACTTTGTTCCATCTCATTCATACGGAGCACCCCAATTTTACTCCGCCGTTCCAGAACATGTTGTTCCTGCTCCAGTAGCGCCATTACCAGCTCCAGTAGTTCAAGAAGCGTATCTACCGCATAGTTTTGCATATCCATACGCTTTTCACAGAAATGCACCATTTCCATATTTTCCAGTTCCATTTTCTCCATATTTAGAATCCAGAGTTGTCCACGTACCACATTTCCTTGAACCAACGATAGCTTTGCCTGCACCTGTACCAGCTTATGAATCCAGATTCTTCCCGGAACAACCTTCATACGTCGAGCGCCTGGTTCATACAGAACCTCTAGTTCCTGCACCAGTTCCAGTAGCACCGGTTGAGGTGTTCTCAGCGAAGACGTTCCCAGAAATAACCTATGGAAAATATCCACCCGCAGTGCCAGCTAACCAATATGGTCTTTGATTTGAATGTAGTTAACTAAATAAATTATTTATTACATACATATTGTTTAGATATATTTGAGAACCAATAAGGATCACTTAGAACGGCTGATAACGAAATAACGAAACATTTGAAAATCAACTTATTGAAGATAAATGAACTTTATGTCTATATATATATATATGAATATATATATATATATATATATATATATATATATATATATATATATATATATATATATATATATATAAAAAAATATATATATATATATATATATATATATATATATATACATATATATATATATATATTAGGGTAAGAAAACTATGTATGTAGTAGCGAGCAGAGATGAAGAAAGGAAAATATCAATAGTATTCATAATATTACCTCTTAGCTTCTGAAAAATTTTAACTTTTTCCATCTAATGGGAGAGAAGAAAAAAACTTTATGGTAAAACAATGCTCGTTAAAAAATGAACCTCACACCATGCATATATAGTGGGACGACTACGAAAGCCCTAGCAAATAGGAGACGAAGATTATATGAAACACCGTATACTTGTATTCTATCTCATTCTTTCGCAGGCTAAATTCCATTTATAAATATGTTTCATGACTCTTTTTGGTGTCGCTTTTTTCATGGAATCTTCAAGGTGCTGAAGAAGTTTTTCTTCGAGAATAATCCCGATGTACTCAATCGTTCATGCCATTTAATAATTTGTTCATAGACACCCACGAAGTTACGGTTCAAGTAACAAGACATAGTTGCATACTCCATGGTGTAGTTTCGTTCCTTTTAGGATTTCTGACGAAGTAACTTCGTAACATTTCTCTCACCCAAAATCTCTCTTACCATCTCCAAAAAAGTTTTACATACTTTCTGGAGAAATTCAACTGAAATGGCCGAATATCAAAGATCGGTTTGACCAAGATGGCTCCACTTTAGGGGATCAAACAAAAAGAATTATAGAGCTACAGATGAAGAACATTTATGGCCAATTTTGAGGTATTTTGATCATTTTGTCACGAAAACGAAGGCAGTTTCTGAGAAGTAGCCATATAATTAGGTTTTTATATCCAATGGCCAACCGCAATGACCTGCTGTCTAAGCACACCATCTATCGCCAATCTAGAGGCCGTTCCCTATGGAACGGTACCAGAAACTCTATAGCAAAGTATCATCATCTTGGTGAATTATGTCCAAGATGAAAAAATCGTGCCCATCATTATAAAAATTTTGTGAAGACCTGTCCAACAGTGTTTATAACACAGGGATTCGGAGGTCCTAGGAGCTAAACGGGAAAAATTAGTAATTTTTGTGAATTTTTTCGAAAACGAAAAATTTGTGGCTAAAGTCGAAAGTTCGAAAACATGCATTTCAGTAAAATTTGTGAAATATTTGATTACACCCTCAGAAAAATACCAAATAATCCGAGCATGTAATTCTGAAGAATTTGGAACAGACAATTATTGTGTGTATTGCTCTTTGTTTAACTTGAATGATTTGGATCCTATTCATAAAGTTTATGATTTCGCTACAAATTCTACTCGAATTGTAAAGTAAAAAACCATTTATTAAGCAAACAGTACAAATATGAAGCAAAAGTACTGAGTAATATTAGTTATAGGCAAAGTATTCAATAATTCAGAATTATCGAAAACTGAAAATAACCTTCCAAGTGTATAACAATATAAGTTATTTCAACAAAATTTCATAATCTCTCAACTCCATAGTGGATGAAAATTCTACTGGTACTTCATACCAATAATTTTAATGTCATCAGTGTTGCATATTTCTCAAAAAATACAATTAGCCAAATAATTTGAAAATTATTTTGATAATAAGTTCACTCTCTTATTTTTCATATCTAAATGATTTTAAGTTCCAGATTTTTCAATTATGATATGACATGTTATTGCATGAATTGGATAATATTTCTCATTTTTAACTGAGATTGAATTCTCGCACATCACTTGGTGAAACATCATAAAGAATAAAGTATAAAGTTTAAAATTAAAACACTTGGCTTATGTTTCACAATATAAAAATATTTAGATACTGTATTTAGCAGTAACGAAAAGTCGACATGTTTCGAGTTATGAACTCATTATCAAGACTGACTACAGGAGAGTATTGCATCGTAATTTATAAAACAGACAAAAGCAAAGGTGATACCTGAAAATCAATTTGTTCGTTTACAAGGGGTAATTGACTATTATGGGCGGAACTTATTTCGAGAATTTCGAGAAGGTCAAGGCGTTTACCCTTGTTACCTGAATGTAACAATTTGGTTTTGTTGAAATCCAGGAAGTGATTGAATTTTATACAATGTTCAGAGAAGCCTGTGGTATTTTTGTTTTGTGAAATTGACTTTTTATGTTCTTCAACACGAATATTTATATTCCTTCCTGTCTGTCCAATATAGAAAGCAGGACATTCGTCGCAAAATATTTTGTAAATACCACTGTTTTCTCCGATGTTAGATTTTACTTTATTATTGACCAAGAATGACTTCAAGTTTCTTTTATTTGTACAAATTGTTTTAACGTTATTTTTCGATAGTCTGTTACAAATTTTGCCACTCAAATTAGGCACATAATTTATTGGGAAGTATTTCAATATACCCCACGCAAACTATTAATGAGGAACAAAATTACTTCCCAATAACTTATGTGCCTAATTTGAGTAGCAAAATTTGTAACAGACTATCGAAAAATACGTTAAAACAATTTGTACAAATAAAAGAAACTTGAAGTCATTCTTGGTCAATAATAAAGAAAAATCTAACATCGGAGAAAACAGTGGTATTTACAAAATATTTTGCGACGAATGTCCTGCTCTCTATATTGGACAGACAGGAAGGAATATAAATATTCGTGTTGAAGAACATAAAAAGTCAATTCTACAAAACAAAAATACCACTGGCTTCTCTGAACATTGTATAAAATTCAATCACTTCATGGATTTCAACAAACCCAAATTGTTACATTCAGGTAACAAGGGTAAACGCCTTGACCTTCTTGAAATTCTCGAAATAAGTTCCGCCCATAATAGTCAATTACCCCTTGTAACGAACAAATTGATTTTCAGGTATCACTTTTGCTTTTGTCTGTTTTATAAATTACGATGCAATACTCTCCTGTGGTCAGTCTTTATAATGAGTTCATAACTCGAAACATGTCGACTTTTCGTAACTGCTGAATACAGTATCTAAATATTTTTATACAGTGAAACATAAGCCAAGTGTTTTTATTTTAAAGTTTATACTTTATTATTTCTAATTATACTTTGAAGATCTGATATTCCATGTATTCAGAATATATATCAAATTACTTGAGACATTGAGACAAAATTAATTACATTATAACGCATCATATTTCAAATTTTGGATGGTTTTCTTGTTTTCGATATAACAGAAAATTATAGTTAGTTTGCCATTAGCATCTGAAGAAGGTGAAGTTCCACCGAAACGTGCATCATGCGTTATTTCTTATAATAAATGTGTAAATTGTTATTTTTAACCATTGTTTTAACATATTTCACCTATACCAAGAATTTTTGACTGAAGAGACAAAATGTGTGGCACAAAATAAAAGCTTTGATGAAATCTCTTACTGATAAATACTCTTATTTTGATTTCGTAGAGATGGATTTATGTCGAATGATGGCCGCCCAATAGAAAGTATATATATATATATATATATATATATATATATATATATATATACATTATATTTATATATAAATATATATATATATATATATATATATATATATATATATATATATATATATATATATATATATATATATATATATATATATACAGTGCTTTCATGATGAAAGGAACAAATTCATTAAAAAATTAGGTTTCTATTTCATGTTAAAATCCTCGGACAGGTCGATTAGTATTTTTATTTGGGCATTTTTCGCAATAAAAATTTTGTATACAGGGTGTCACCTTCAAGAGCTATGGCTTTGTCATTCGTTTTTTTAATGGTAATAACATGTATATTATTTCACTTTACAATTCTACGATAAATTCTTATCACTTTTTGTGAACATACCATATGCCTCAACTCGATGGATTGCCAGAAACGGAGATAGTGGGTAATGAGAGGTACGATATGAAAACACACAAATGTAATTACTAATTTAATTTTTACATATGTTCAATCTGTTGTCCGTTTACTTCGAGACATTTTTGAAGTCGATTCAATGTTTCCCGTTGCACATTTTCAATTACTTCTGGACTGATAAGTCTTATTTCCTGCCTGATTCTCTCTTTTAGATCATCAATATTATTTGGTCTATTCAAATAAACTTCAGACTTCAAATAACCCCATAAGAAAAAATCCAATGGGGTTATGTCCGGTGATCTTGGCGGCCACTCAATTGGACCTCTCCATCCTATCCATCTGTTGGGAAAAGTTGCATCAAGAAATTGTCGAACAGCGATTGAATAGTGAGGAGGTGCCCCATCTTGTTGAAACCATATCTCGTTATTAGGTATGTCAGGATCTTGTGGGTTAGGAAACAAAACAGCTAAAGCCGGAATGAGTTCGAACTGGAGAAAGTTCAAGTAGTCCTCTCCGTTTAGTGTTCCTTCAAAAAAATAGGGACCAACTATACGATTTCGAACAATCGCTGCCCATGTATTAATTTTTTGAGGCCGCTGTGTGTGGCATTCTTGCATCCAATGAGGATTCTCGGTCGCCCAATACCTACAGTCTTGTCTGTTGACGTGGCCATTTAAAGTAAAGGTGGCTTCATCAGAAAAAAAATTATGTTTGTAATGAAATTTTAGATGTTGATTATGAATTTCAAGAATCTGCTCACAAAAACTGTACTCTGCGGTCAAAATCGTCTTCTAATAATTCATGTACCAGCTTAATTTTATAGGGATGATACTTATTTACCTTAAGTATTTTATGCACGGACCCTACTGATAAATTGAAATTATTGGAAATTGTAGTAATGGATGTATGAGGGTTATCTTGGGTTTCTAGTAGAACGTTCAGCACTGTTTTTTCAGATACTCTCGGTGGTCTTCCTTTAGGTAAATCTCTAACGTGGCCGTATCTCCTGAATTTTGATTCAATTTTGCTGACTGTCGATCTAGTAATTGGCGGACGATCAGGATGATTTTCATTGAATAGATTGCAGACTTCTTCTCGTGAACGCACCCTATCTCCAAAACCAATCATCATAAGTACTTCAATACGTTCTCTCTCAAGTAATTGCATTTTCTTAAACAATGAAGTAGTGTAGTGCCTGGAGCGTTAAAAACGTGAAAACTGCGGACTATACAGCACCAGTGAATGAATTCAGATGGTACATGTGAAATTTCATTCTTCAGATTTAATGACAATGTTTACCTAAATTTTTTTTTGTACTTTTAATCCACATTTTAAATCTCCAGGTGCTCCACTATCTCCGTTATAATCTGGAAATCCATCAAGTTGAGGCATATGGTATGTTCACAAAAAGTGATAAGAATTTATCGTAGAATTGTAAAGTGAAATAATATACAGGGTATTACCTTTAAAAAAACTAATGACAAAGCCATAGCTCTTGAATGAGACACCCTGTATACAAAATTTTTATTGCGAAAATTGCCCAAAATAAAAATACTAATCGACCTGTCCGAGGATTTTAACATGAAATAGAAACCTAATTTTTTAATGAATTTGTTCCTTTCATCATGAAAGCACTGTATATATATATATATATATAATATATATATATATATATATATATATATATATATATATATATATTTATATGTTTATATATATATATATATATATATATATATATATATTTATACACTTATGATACATATTGTTTATAATAAAATAAAAATTTTATTGTGTCACATACGATTTCCAGAAAATTGTAATTCATGAAAACGAAATATGAATTTAACATCAATTAATATTCAAAACTAATAGATGTTTCGTATTTAGAAAGGAACAATTTTGTTTTCATGATAATTGAGGAAGAAATTATTCTCCAATTGTAGAACACTTAATTCAAAAATTTAATTATAAGTTGTTTATCGTCGGGTGAATGTGATAGGTAGTAAGGAACATACTTTATAAAAACAAAATAATTTCTGTAAATATTATAGTCACTTTCCTACTTTAGCCAAGTAACATCAATAATATGAATGCTTTCGTAAGTATAAATCTTATAAATTGTCCCTTTGAATCTAAAAAAAAAAATAGACATTTGTTAATTTTCAGGTGATAATCGCGGCAATCATTGGCCTAACCAACGCCAGTAGTTCCGAATCATTTCATGGATTTACAAGAACCACAATTCAAGGCCCTTCAGGAACAATTGTCCAAGAGACGCCTGGCACACACATATTGAATTCTTTCTTATCAAGTAAAGTATATGCTCCCGCATTCTCTGCAGCAGTTGCTGTTCCAGAACCGGTTGTTGCTGAGCATGCCCACTTTTTTCCATCTCATTCATACGGAGCACCTAAATTTTTCTCCACTGTTCCAGAACATGTTGTTCCTGCTCCAGTAGCGCCATTACCAGCTCCAGTAGTTCAAGAAGCGTATCTACCGCATAGTTTTGCATATCCATACGCTTTTCACAGAAATGCACCATTTCCATATTTTCCAGTTCCATTTTCTCCATATTTAGAATCCAGAGCTGTCCACGTGCCACATTTCTTTGAACCAACGGTAGCGTTGCCTGCACCAGTACCGGCTGTTGAATCCAGATTCTTCCCGGAACAACCTTCATACGTTGAGCGTCTGGTTCATACAGAACCTCTAGTTCCTGCACCAGTTCCAGTAGCACCGGTTGAGGTGTTCTCAGCGAAGACGTTCCCAGAAATAAACTATGGAAAATATCCACCCGCAGTTCCAGCCACCCAGTATGGTCTTTGATTTTAATTTAGATTACTAAATAAATTATTTAATACATACATGTTTTAATGTTTCTTGTGATCAATCGTTCAACGAAAAAGGCGAGAAATATGAGATCAGTCGGATCTGCAAATTTCTCAGACACATGGACCATTACTCAAACTGTAAATACTTGGGTAAACAACAAAATTGAACTTCAATGTTTGTTGTGATAATCAGATCGCATTGATAAATAATCAAAAAAATTTGGAAACAGGGAGAAACGTTAAATTTTTTCCAGTATCAGATGCTTCAAAAGGTTTTTGTAAATGCCAAAAAGATTTCAGTGCAATTAAAGAGTTTCTGGGTATCAAGAAATCACGAAGAATTTGGTGGGAAGTTGGTTATTTGAACCTCGCATCTCGATAAAATTACAAAGAACTTTTTGATGTTTTTCATATAATATTGACTCTATTTCTTTATTGTCCTCATGAATTGATATAATAGATTGAATAATTAGTCAAAAGCTTCAAAACTTTTTAAAATACGTTTTTTTCCATTATGCTCCGTAAAACATACATACAAAAATTAAATGAAACACCTTGTATGTATGTGTGTATATATTATATATATATATATATATATATATATATATATATATATATATATATATATATATATATATATATATTGTATATATATATATAATAATTAAAATATTAATTGCCGAATAATTTAAATAAGTTTAATAAAGATTAATGGGAACTCAGCAAGGGCATCAAAAGTCGAATCTTTTTAGCTATACCAATATATTTCGACAGTACATTGCTGTCTTCCTCAGGGTCTAAAAACCAAAAACAAAAACCATGTAACAAAGCACACTTTCAGACTTCAAACCACTTACAGCTATTGATCAGTAAGTAAACTAAGCATACAAAACATTAAGACTATAAATTATTTAACATAAGGCTGTAACGCCTACAACAAAACTTGGAAAAATATATGTCACGAGAATTAAGAGAACAAAAGTACAGGTTAAAAACTTATGTCAGAGAGTCAGAGTAACTGGCATTTCTATGGTCTTACAAAGCGCATGAAGTAGTCATAAAACATAACATTCTCACTCACGACCACTTCTTTTTATTGTCACATTCGAGTATGTTACAATAGATATTACTGAGTTGTCTGATATCTCCCTGTTCATTAATGTTCTAATGTGCTTTGGCCAAACACATTAGAGCATTGGGACACAGTGTAGATTTTGATAACATCCAAATTCTAGATAAAGAAAAGAAACGAAAGAATAGGAAGTTTGTGAAGATGTGTTATATCAGCAAATATAGCTCGGCTGCCATTAATGAACAGGGAGATATCATACAACTTAGTAATATCTATTGTAACATACTCGAATGTGAAAATAAAAAGAAGTGGCTGTGAGTGAGAATGTTATGTTCTGTGATTACTTCATGCGCCGTGTAAGACCATAGAAATGTCATTTACTCTGACTCTCTGACATAAGTTTTTAACCTGTACTTTTGTTCTCTTAATTCTCGTGACATATATTTTTCCAAGTTTTGTTGTAGGCGTTACAGCCTTATGTTAAATAATTTATACTCTTAATATTTTGTATGCTTAGTTTACTTACTGATCAATAGCTGTAAGTGATTTGAAATTTGAAAGTGTGCTTTGTTACATGGTTTTTGTTTCTTGTTTTTAGACCCTGAGGAAGACAGCAATGTACTGTCGAAATATATTGGTATAGCTGAAAGATTCGACTTTTGATGCCCTTGCTGAGTTCCCATTAAGCTTTATTAAACTTATATATATATATATATATATATATAGATTTATATATATATATATATATATGTATATATATATATATATATAATATATATAAAAATATAAAATAATATATATATATATAAATATATATAAATATATATATATAAAAATATATATATATATATATATATATATATATATATGTTCAGAAAGATATACGCGGTCGGAAATATTTGAAAAACTTGTTTCACGGAATGAACCGCGTAAAAAATATGAAAAATCTCTATATATATATATATATATATATGTATATATATATATATATATATATATATTTATGCATATAAATCTCTTGATAATTATTAGCAATAAAAGGCTTGTTGAATCTCAAAAAACTTGATTTTATTAAAAAGTTTATTATAAATATATATATATATATATATATATATATATATATATATATATATATATATATATATATATATATATATATATATATATAAGTATATATATATATATATATATATATTTATCTGACAAGTGAACACTGGTGAAAAAACTTCAATAAGTATAATGCGTTCGAAAATTCGAAAAACAATCTATTCCAAAAAAATATATCCTTTTAAACACAATAGCATTACTTGAGAACAACTTGACGACTCGAATAACTGGAAATTTTTGTTATAATGTATTATTATTCATTTGAAAAATATAGAAAACGATTAAACGAACTTACACGGAATATATTAAAATACCTCAATAAAAAAACAATTATCACGAAGTTGAATACATCAACTATATTCCGAAGCTGAATAGCAATTCTGTCTAAAATTTTCAAACTCGTTTCAGTTAATTATAGAACTAATATTATTCCGCTCACTTTTTGACTATGATAGAAGAACCGCCTCATTTTCACATTAAATATATTAGATATTCCATTAATCTTGGAGAGAAAAAACACACATGGCAAAAGTTTCACAATATATTGGAATTTTAAAATTTATTATACTTTACTTAACAATGTTTCGGGTTCTGAGTCCATTATCATAAGTATTTTCAAGACTCTCAAGGTTAAAATTTTCATGTTTAGTGGTCAAAAAAGCAAAGAGTATTTCTGGAAATTGAAATAACAAAAACTGTTTATAACTTAATATATTTAGAACATCATTATTCAGCGATATTCATTACAATAGTGTCCAGTCCTTCCAAATATAGTTAAGTGCATTTCATTCAGTAGTTCATCGTTTACTTTAGGTACTACTATCTGAAGAAAATAAGAGGAAAGAAGTTAGAAATAATAAATTATTAGCAAAAAAAGGATATCCGAAATCATTAATTGATGAGCTTATCCATAAAGAACAAAGATTCGAAATGTCACAGTATTAATTATATTTCAATCATTAGTGATACAATTTGCAACAGATTAGCCATACATAAAGTTGAAACACTAAGTAGAAACAAAAAAAGTTGTGTTCATTTCTTTCAATAATAAAAATATACAACCGATGGGTGGAAAAAGTGACATATAGAATCCATTCTGGTGATTGTGACTCTTTTTTTATAAAGGGAAAACTGGACACAACATCGATACCAGAGTTAATGAACATAAAATACATATTATGTTTAACAAGAACTATACTGGTCTATCCGAACATTGTAAAAAAACAATTACTTCATAGGTTTAGATTCCATAAGAATTGTACATACAGGTATGAATAGTAAACGATTAGATCTTCTGGAAATTCTCGAAAGATAATGGCCGAAAATCCCAATTTGCTAATGACCAATTGATTTTCAACCTATCCGCAGTTGTGCAGTGTTATAAACACTCTACTTGAAAATTATAACCACTCTAACAAATACTTTTGAAAATAGGCTCAAACCCCAAAATACTGTTATTTTAATAAAATGGAAAATTTCCATATACTGAAATTTTTGCCAATTTTTGTTTCAAAATTCATAGAATATTAATTCATGTTTTACAAAGAGATCAGCAGTATACCAATTAACACTATCAAATATATTATATTTATTTTTGTGAAAATCTTAGGATTTTCGAGAAAATTGGAATTAATTAATTCGTTTCTGACAGATAATGACAAACATCAGAAGCCATATTATTTAATTTTTCACTTGTATATTATATGTTTATTTCACCTTGGATACGGTTGCTATAAACACACTATGCCCTAGGCCATAACGCCCGCTAATTTTACAAGGAGAAATAAAGCAACTTTCAATGATTGAATGCTTCATAATCCTTGTCGTATACGATACGTCTGGATTTCTCCGGCAATGAATTATTCGCAGCTTTGGCTGCATTTTCTATGATATTCTTGGCTAAATTCATTTTCATTTCCATTATTTCTATAAGACTACACAAAGAAAGCAGCAATGACACATACTAAATATGATGACAAAAATATTCACAAACGTCAAAATATCAACAAATGGCATGCCTACTATGAGAAGGAAAATGGATACATTCATCCCGAATGTTTCCCTCCGGGCGTATGGATCTATAAAACGCACTTGGTACATAAATAGCTATTTCAACTTCCCTGACTATTTTTCATAAACTTCATAGATAGGCCAAGCTACAGAGATTTTTTCATGCAAAAAGTGTTAGAAGAAAACCAGCTCCGCCATTGTGTGTAAAATAGTTCCACATGATATAGTGATATGTTTTTCACTCGACTTTATTATTTATGTCTTTGTTATTAACAGTTTTATGCAAAAAATCGCGTTTTTTTTAGTTTTTAGCTTATAAAATTGAAACAATGAGAGTAATCGTGATGATGTCAATAGACTTATTGTAGAAAATGAAAAGACGAAAAAAATGAGAGGTCGGACGACTCGATCAGACCCTTAGTCTAAGGGAAAATTGGAAAAAACCGTCCAAAATGCAGTTTTTTCAAAAGTTCATAACTCGGTTATTTTTTGAGTTGTAGCGTAGATCCTCCGGTTAGTATTATTTATCAATATAAACTTTATTTGTGCGAATAGCAGGAATTGTCCGATGCATAGTTTTTGATCTGTGGCCATTTGATTATGTTACTATGCAATTTTCCAGCAGACCTGAATGCGACAGATAAGGTCTGATTTCAATTTACTAAAAGGATTTTGAAAGTAGAATTCTCATAGTTCAAAACGTTCATCTTGGTTTTCCATAAAAACGCTGAGAAATATGTTAAAAATAAAGCTGAACATGACGAAAAACGGCCGAGCGCGTAAGAGTATTTGAAGAGTGGGGGTAGAGCAGCAGGCAAGGAGAAGTATGACATTCGAAAGCGTCGGCATTTTGAACGTGACAGTAATTTCTAAACGTTGTCAGATAATAATTGTAAACCCCCACTCTTCAACTATTCTCACGCGCTCGGCCGTTTTTTGTCATGTTCAGCTTCATTTTTGACATATTTCTCAGCGTTTTTATGAAAAACCAAGATGAACGTTTTGAACTATGAGAATTCTACTTTCAAAATCTTTCTAGTAAATTGAAATCGGACCATACCTGTCGCAATCAGGTCTGCTGGAAAATTGCATAGTAACATAATCAAATGGCCACAGATCAAATACTATGCATCGGACAGTTCCTGATCTTCGCACAAATGAAGTTCATATCAATAGCTAATACTGGCCGGAGGATCTACGCAACAACTCAATAAAATAACCAAGTTATGCACTTTTGAAAAAACTGCATTTTGGCCGGTTTTTTCCAATTTTCCCTTAGACTGAGGGTCTGATTGAGTCGTCCGACCTCTCATTTTTTTCGTCTTTTCATTTTCTACAATAAGTCTATTGACACCATCACAATTTCTCTGATAGTTTCAATTTTATAAGAAAAAAACTGAAAAAAACCCAAATTTTTGCATAAAATTGTTAATAACAAAGATATGAATAATAAAGTCGAGTGAAAAACATATCACTATATCATGTGGAACTATTTTACACACAATGGCGGAGCTGATTTTCTTCTAACACTTTTTGCACAAAATGCTCACTCTAACTCTCTGTAGCTTGGCCTAAGAATCTTTTTTCTTCCATTTGAATATTGCTTAATATTCTATTTAACTTTACAAAATAATCAACTGAATATTGCAAGAAACAAAAGTTGTAGTTAATTTTGACAAATATTACTGAAATAATATATATAGTGAGTTTCCTTTGTAAGTAGAAATAATTCAAGAGATTATTTTTTTGTTGAATATAATGCTACTTATTCCTGGAATTGTATCAATTACCAACATTATGTAATATGAGACAGGGGCCTGAATGTTTAAGTTTGTTGAATGTTTTGAAAAAGAATGTTAGATACCTCACAATATTTGCAAGAGAAAGAGAAGAAATTAGTACAATTTACAACTGTGATAATATATATTCGCTCTTTTGATGTTAATCGGTATTTTGTGTACCCGCGCCTCCTTAGAGGGGCGCCCCCCATAGAAGAAGAATCGCTGATATAATATATAGGGAAAGGAACTTCACCTCTTGTCTGTTTGGTTCCAATTTCATGATGTTCATGTTTTAGTCACTATTTTATACTCAGGTACGCTCAGATTTCGAACTTAAAACGTTCAGTTAATGAGTTTCTTGGTTATATTTCCAACAGTTTGAACAATGAAATTTAATGACATTGATGCTGATCCATCCCATTCTATATTTACTCTATTTTAATGAATATGACCCAGGAAACCATTGTAAAAGTTGTAAATTTTGGCGGGCATTACGTCAGACTATCTCTATTTCAAATATTTGGGGTTTAATGGATGCGTCATAACAATAAAAATTGATGTTCAAATCCCATTCGTCAGAATTGCTGGCGATTTCTTTATGTCACCATTTCGGTTTATGTGATGAATTTAACGATCTGGAAAAGCTCTGCAATTTATTTCTGGAAAGTAACGGCAAGTTTTCTACGTATTGGTATAATTACTATTTGAATTCATTAAAAAGGACCCTGAATTTAGCAGGAGGCTGAATTTAGGGTTGCCTTCCGTCCGGGTTTCCCCGGATTTGTCCTAGTTCAGGGGGCGTCCGGGAATCGCTCGGACGGGGCTTTCAAAATATGTCCAGGTAAAACCCGGACAAATTTTGTGTCCGGTGAATCCCGATTGATTTAAAGATGAGTAATATATTGAAAAAAATCATAGTTTTAATTTATAATCGTAAGCATCATACAAGCTAAATCCAAAGAGAAACTTGCTAAATACACATACGGTTTCTCCTCAGACCAAAATAAAGTATAATTTTGAAGATTTGTGCTGCTCCCTCTTTTAAAAATTCCTGATGAAAAAGAAAGACATTTTGGCAAAAATTGGCAAGTCTAAAAAATATTTGAAGTTGAATTATTTAAAAGAACTTGACCACGTTAAAATTAAAACTTGCTACATACTTTTAATTTATAGTTAATAAATAATTTAGGCTTTTGGTTACTTAACCTATCTAACCGAACTAGTTGACCTATCCTCTAATTTGTTGTTGTAGAATGTAGTCTATTTGATCTATTTAGATCTACCAAAAATTATCATTATGAGTTGTTTTTTTTATTTGATGATAACAAAAAAAAGAGTTTTTCTGATTATTTTTGTTACCATATTAGCTCAAAAAGAGAAAATTGTAAACTGTTTTATACCTTTTAGTAGATATTTTATTTGTTTTTTGTTGTTTGTTCATATCGCAAACAAGCGGTTCAAAGTTCAGATATTTTAAAATATAAACGATGTTTTATATTATTCAAAAAGACTATATTTTACGGGGTGTCCGGGAAAGAACTAAATTTCACCCAAATGTCCGGGGGTTTAAAATTTTTTGTTCGGCGTCAGCAATTTAGGTGATGGCAACCATAGGCTGAATGAATATGAGCCTATATATTAAAGTCAGTTTCACTGAAGTTTCCTTCTATGTTCTTCAATCTACACTAGGCGAGGAAATTATTATATGCAATTCCGTACTGCTGGCGCGACTTTTTTGGCAGCATTTCTATTGTGGCTCTTTTTGCAGCCTCTTCAATGTCCATTGGTAACGAATCATCACTTGTATTTGGATAAGCATATATATTTTTTTTATTATGGTGATGCCTCCACTCTAGTGGGGTCTCTTAATGAGCTCGTTCTATCAGAACATACGCTCAGCAACAATGCGAATTAGTGTACAAATAATTATATCAGAAATATAGATTATAGTTATATATAGTATCTCACTAAAATTCACAAACACTGGTAGGTACTTAAGTTACTTTATAATCAACCGTCTGTGGTCCAGATGGTTGGGAAATTGTCCAATATGTGTCCCATAATCCCTTAAAAAATATTACTCCATCTGAATCACTTTCACGATTTAATTTTTAGCAGGTTCTCTCTTTGAAAACATGCTTATTAAAATGGGTGCCACTAGCAAAGTTGGACCTAGGACCAAGATAGTTTTTCGTTTCATGAGTTTTTATGATGCTTGGCATCAAAACCCAATTTCATATATCTATGTCTATATATATATATATATATATATATATATATATATATATATATATATATATATATATATATATATATATATATATATATATATATATATACCGGGTGTAAATGAGTGATGGGCCACCCCAATAACTTTTTAATGGATTCTTTGATTTTATTGAAATTTGGGTGGTTTATCTCAGACATAATTTTGAGTTTTTTCACATATAAAATCAATATGGCTGACTTCCGGTTTCACAGAAAACGATATAAAAATTGAAAATTCAAATGGAACACCCTGTATATTTTAACATATTTCAATTCTGAGGCTCCAAATACATATATTCCATCTGTCACAATTTTTTTTCATATTTCGTAAACAGGGTCGGTCTCAGGAGCAAAGGGAACTAATAATAATAAGATTTTTAATAATTACTTTGTTATTTAGGAATTGAGAAAACTAGTGATGTGTGTGAATCATTTTGAAGGAATTTAAAGGAGCTTTTTGATAAACAGGGTGGCCCATGTATGTTTATATTTAAAAAACTGAGTTTTGGTTCGAAAAATAATTTAATCGTTAACAAACTTCGCGAAAATGAATTTTCCAAAAAATTATTACTTTGGGCAATATTTTAAATCAATAATCTATGATTTAGACGACGTCGCAGCTATCTACGATAAAAAAAACAAAATGAAAAACAAAATTGAAACGGCGCTAGAGTTGACATTTGACAGATGGAATGTATGTATTTGAAGCCTCAGAATTAAAATATGTAAAAATATATAGGGTGTTCTATTAAAATTTTAAATTTTTATATCGTTTTCTGAGAAACCGGAAGTCAGCCATACTGATTTTGTATGTGAAAAAATTCAAAAATATAATATATATATATATATATATATATAATATATATATATATATAAATATATATATATATATATATATATATATATATATATATATATATATATATATATATATATATATATATATATATATATATATATATATATATATATATATATATATATATATATATATATATATATATATATATATATATATATATATATGTTAATGTTTGTATGTTGTATGTATGTGCTTATGTATTTTAGCGTTGTTTAGACGATAACGGGCGCAATATTGAAGCAATAGGGTTGAAAGTTTGTAAATAGGTAGTTTCGTATGATATCTTGGATGGAATTGATTTTAGTTCGAATTGGTTTGGGGGTTGACCCCCCTGGGGGGGAAATAAATCTTGTTTACACGATAAACGGCGCAATTTTGAAGCAATAGGGTTGAGAGTTCGCATCTAGGTATTTTGTATGATATCTTGAATAGGTTTGGTTTTAGTTCAAATTGGTTGGGGGTTTGACCCCCTGGGGAAAAAAATAAATCTTGTTTACACGATAGAAGGCGCAATTTTGAGACCATAGGATTGAAACTCTGTATTTAGATAGTTTGGTATGGTATCTCGGGTGGAATTTATTTCGATATAAATTGGTTGGGGGTTGACCTCCCGGAGGAGGAAATAAATATTGTTCATACGATAGAGGGCGCAATTTGTTTTTTGTATTTGGAACAAAAATCCTAATTGAATGAATAAATTTTTCAAACTGGATACGTTTTGAAAACCTGCTTTTCTAATGCAGTTCGCTGCGATATTTTTTTAATAAAACAACAAAAATACACATATACAAATACAGCAAACGCGAACGACTGGTTGAAATATCTTGTTAGTTGAGTAGTGTAGCTTTAGGCTTAAAACTCAATCGTCAAGTGCCTGGAGTGTAACGTGAAATCTTGAACTACAATCAAATATTAAGTAATCATTACATTACGTATTCGTGGCACTACCCTTAATTCATTAATTCTCTGGGATATATGCTTTTTTTAAATTTTCTCAAAACCCTCCTTTAGTACATACTCACAATCGAAACTCAATTCACATGTTTCAAATTTTTTATTTAAAGTTATTGGTTGAAAAAGTATTAATTTAGTTAAATTGGAAAGCCTTTTTTCCTTTCAATTACAAAGAAACTATAAGAAGGACAAAGATCATGGTGAGAGTTGGCTAAGGCATTGAAGAAAAACACTCAATTTTATTGCCCGAAAATGAGGGTAATTGAAAATCAATTAACGTGTTTCAGAGTATTTATTTTGAGTTATTGGTTGAATAATAATATATCTGATATTTCTATACTGCTGCAACTATGACTCAAAATAAGTTTATTTCTCGAATTATAAAATTTGGAAAATTCCAATTCGTAATAAAAATTTTCAGCTTCTTCAGGCTTTCCTATATATTGCATAGCGAAATACATTATACTTTTATCCAAGCGTCTTTTGAACCAAAAGAGTTCATCAAATGCTTCCATTAAATCGCTGTGTACGGGAAAAATAGCAGCAAATTCACACATTTGGTCATTTTGTAATATGGTTCTTTTATGGTAGTTTAGCCAGTGTGCCTTTAAGACTTTGGGGCGACCTATAAAAGGACAAAATACACAAGCTGCTTTCAATCCTTCACTGCATTCCCGGTTATGATTGTCTCTTTCTGCGTAAGCTAAACGTTCTTTACAGCCATTATCTTTATTTACACAAGGATATTTAACTTTCTGAGCTAATTTTTCTAAAGCAAAATTACGAGAATTTGTAAATTCACGAAGACACAAGGCACATTTTTTCGATTTTCCAAAGCAATTGCTGCAAATACTGTGTCCAGTAGCACATTGCCTTATCGACATGCCAAAATAATTCCTGCAGATTGGACATTTTAATGCTACGAGAATACTGTCTTCCATTGGACCTTGAAAAGTGAAAACAGTGTTAAATAACATTATTATCGATTTTGATTGAAGAGGCCGATACTTGGAGAGATACTTGAATTTTGTATTAAATGATAAACATATTGCATTTTTTTAAATTTAATTGAATATGTATGACACATTTCGATACATTGTACCATCATAAGAGTAAAAAGCAACCAATGGTAAATGTATGAGCATTTCTTTGGATTCCGTATATTTTAGAGACACGCCATGGCATCACTTTAAAACAGTAGTTTTCACAAGACTCAGTCTCAGTATTAATAGGCCAGTCAGTTGAGATAATCAATTGACAATAATTCCAAAAGTTTTCAAGCTTTAAACTAAGGTCGGTAAAGAGATAAAAACAAAAAAGTCCGGCACATCGTTAAAAATGCAATAATATTGAATTTTGCTGTATGCTTGTGAAAAAAATTACAAAAATTCTGCAAACTTCGAGTCTTGTTGAATATATTATTTCATGTCAAGTATCAAATTTGCAACCAATTTAAAGGTACGGAACATTTTTTTAATTCAAAATTAACGTTTTTCTTTTATAAACTGACCAAAAAAAAATCCAACAGTTCTGCAAACTTGATAGATACTGCGGAAAAATATACCCAACAGTTGTATAAATTTGCAACCTTTTACCTTGACCGGACTATGTTTATTTATAATTTTTTTAATTCGTGGACATTTTTTCGGGCAAGATGGTCTCTAAATAATTACAAAAGTTTTCAAACTTGCTTGCAAATTCAGAAAACATCTATTCTGATGCATTTGAAAATTTGCAACCCTGTAGGCGGTCCGGAACTTTACGCAATTTGCAAAAATATGATTTTTGAATTTTTATATTTTTATATTTTTGAAAATTGCATGAATTTCCGGACCGTGTTCAAGGTTGCAAATTTGCAAATGCATCAGAATAGGTATTTTCAAAAGTTGCAACCAAGTTTCAAAACTTTTGTATTTATTTCGAGACCATCTTTTTCGAAAAACTTACCACGAATTAAAAAAATTATTTATAAACATATTCCGGTCAAAAGGTTGCAAATTCATACAACTGTTCGGTATATTTTTCCAAAGTATCTATGAAGTTTGCAGAACTTTTGGAATTTTTTTCACAAGCATACAGCAAAATTCAATGTTATTGCAATTTTAACAATATTTCGGACTTCGAAAAAAATTAATTACTTTTTCTGTGCAGCATTCACTCGACAAAAGTTTAAAAACTCATGGAATTATTGTTGAATTTTCGATTTTCAATGTCTTAACTGACTGACCAATAACTAGTGAATCACTACACTTAAGTGAATACTACTCATGAGAGTTTAGGAATTTAAATAACAATATGTTTGTTGTTCTTTAGTTCCATAATTCAAAATTTCAATAATTATATTCTAATATAACCGTCTTGAATGTGTGATACGCTCGATCTTGTTAAATGCAACAACTAACGTAAAAACTTTGGAAATTATTGAATTTAGAAGAACCAAAATGCTCACCTGATATTCAATACTTTATAGATGAATTTTCGTTCGATAAATTTCAAGTAATTTAAGTTATGTTTGAACGAATGAATGAATTGTATGATGCGAAATAATAATCAGATACAGGAGTATCAGATAAGATAAGCATTACTTTCTCAAATGTAGTGATTAAATCGACAGAAACTCACTGTATGCGCGATCCTACCAACAAAATGAAAAAAATATTTTTTTTCATTTTCTTACAAACCCTTCTAAATAAAAACTATCAATATGTAAAATATCAAGAATATCGATCGTAAGGTTTAGATGGAAAAGCGTCACAACTAAAGAACCTCAATCGGGGGAGAATACCCCCTCCGTACCATTTATTTCTTACTAAGACATCCTCGATAACAACATCATCAACATGAAAAATATCGATCTTAAAGTTTAGATGGGGAAGAGTCGCCACCAACGATCTTCAATTGGGGGAGGATTCCCCCAATTATTTCACTCCCGACCATTTATTTCACTAAAATTATACTGTGTGATAGATTATTTGTAAGTTGGCAATTTGACACTCGAATACAGATAAATCTGGGCTAGATTTGAAATTTCTTTTATATGAATCAAACATCCAGCAGCAAAGTTATATGCACCAATCAAACTATGACGTATCCCAAATGAAATCTAGATTTGAATCTGTTTGGTATTCACTCAATATTGGATTCATTTAATCGAATTAGATACTACCTAAGACATCCTCATACATATGTTTTTACATCTATATATATATATATATATATATATATATATATATATATATATATATATATATATATATATATATATATAAATATATATATATATATATATATATATATATATATATATATATATATGTATATAATTCAACCCATTTTTTGCTTTTGGAGGAAGAAAAAAGACAAGCCCTCTAATTATTGAAGAAATTCCAACAACACGTATCAACTGTTTGGTTATTCAGTTAATTCTGTGACCAATCATTTACCTAGAAGTATTGTGGGTTGCACGTTTGTTATTTATTATTCATTATATAAAACCATGGAAACAGTTTTGCATTGTTTTTAATTTATCGAATTTTTGTGATTTGCTGTATCATGGTATCATGTCAGACTTCGCGATTTCAAAACTGATAAGCTTACTCGCGTGGGAGGTTATATGATGATATTTCAAAATCTATTTTCAGTTGTATTTTCCCAGAAAACCATAGACTACTCGACATCTTGAAAATCAATACTGATATGTGGAAATGTTTTATAAATCCATTTAAATTCACCTAGACCGCGATTTTTGAGTTTTATTTATATCTGATGAAAAAAGTTGAGAGGCGTCGGACACCAGGTTGGTACCAAGTTCCTTTGGCTACATATAATGTATCAAATAGGAGGCACTATGGAATGAATCAACAGCCTGTGAGATAATCAAAATTATTTATATCATACTTCAGTAGAAAGCTAAGCGTACCTTTTCCCAACCTTTCAGGATTCGCTGCACAATTTTCAATCATTATTTTCATCGCGCCCCGCTTACAATAAAATGTATATGTATTTTCAGTTCTAAACTTGCGACCTACCCAGGAATTAAACAATTTGGTGCAGCGTAACAAACAACAGAATCGCGGTTTTAATATCAGAAATTATGAGAGACATCCTTGGCTAACCGGATCACAGGTAAAAATAAATTATTTTGTTGACAGTGTTTACTTTTTACTAGGGAAAATGTCTCTGTCTGGGGCCGCTTAGGATTTGATGATTTAAAAAATTTATCACGTTCTCTGGAAAGTCATCAAATATCACAGGAACATGTCGTGTCGCGGATCAAATTTAAATTGCTTGGAAAACAAAACATAATTAATGTTATTGATACTTGCTGGGCAACAATTGATTAATTCCTCGAATAGGTAACAAATTCGTTAAGTAGGTAGGTAGGTACCTATTTCGTGAAAGAAAAAAAAATTGATGAATAGATGAATTGATTAATTGGTTGAGAAGAGTTTTTGTGAATATTGTAAATCGGAGTTTTAAATCTTTTGAACACGTAGTGTTGAAAGAAAAATACTTATAAATGAACATTTTTAAAGACAGTTTCACTGAAGTTTCCTTATATGTTCTTCAATCTACACTAGGCAAGGCAATTAGTATATGCAATTCCGTACTGCTGGCGCGACTCTTTTGGCAGCATTTCTATTGTGGCCCTTTTTGCAGCCTCTTCAATGTCCATTGATAACGAATCATCACTTTTATTTGGATAAGTGTTTTTATCGACTTACATTTTTAAAACTGTTTTTTTTTTATTATGGTCCTCCACTCTAGTGGGGTTTCTTTATGAGTTCGTTCTATTAGAACATACGCTCAGCAACAATGTGAATTAGTGTACAAATAATTATATCAGAAATATAAATTATATTTATATATATCTAGTATCTTACTAAAATTCACTAAAACTGCTAGGTACTTGGTTGAAGAAATATTAATCTTATTCCATATAATTAATTTATTTTCATAATTCATAAATTACAAATTTTGGTTTTCATTTGATTTGATAGAAAAACAAGTTATTGAATGAAAAAGCTAGATGCTTATAATTTGATAGCTTTTCATAGTGGTCAACCTTTAACGAAATCATTATTTCCATATTGATTTCTCTTCATTTCTGGTATATTTTCAAAGTATATCCCACGGCAGACCCATAATTGTCCTTGTAAGGGGTAAGAGTATCAAATCTAACAGAACAGAAGTAATCAGAGGGATATCGGTGAGAAAATAACATTCTATCTAATATTTCTATACTGCTGCAACTATGACTCAAAATAAGTTTATTTCTCGAATTACTTAACCTGGAAAATTCCAATTCGTAATAAAAATTTTCAGCTTTTCCAGGTTTTTCTGTATACTGCAAAGCGAAATACATTGTACGATTAGCCGAACGCCTTTTGAACCAAAAGAGTTCATCAAATGCTTCTATTAATTCGATGTATATGCCATAACCAAGATTTTGGACATTTTGGCATATTTTACTTAGCCAGTGTGCCTTTAAGGCTTTAGGACCACCTATGAAAGGACATGTCCACATTGCGCAAGCTATTTTTAATTCTTCATTGCATTTCAGGTAATGATTGTCTCTTTCTGCGTAAGTTGAACGTTCTTCACAGCCCTTATCTTTATTTACGCAAGGATATTTTACTTTCTGAGCTAATGCTTCTAAAGCAAAATTACGAGAATCGGTAAATTTACGAAGACACAAGGCACATTTTTTCGATTTCCCAAAACATTTGCTGCAAACACTGTGTCCAGTAGCACATCTCCTTATCGGAATGCCAAAATAATTCGTGCAGATTGGACATTTTAATGCTACGAGAATACTTTCTTCCATTAGACCTTGAAAAACGAAGACAGTGTCAAATAACATCCAAATCATGAAAAACATACTAGTGACCATGGTCAATTTCATACATTACATAAAGTGAACAAGGAAAATTCTTTAATAATTTAAAAAATTATCAAACAACTTTCCAAGGAAGCTGGTTATACGTATTCAGCAACGCAAAATCTGCATTCACAATCGAACGGTGAATTATAGAAATTGTCAAGTCACCCCGACTCAAAATCTGCATACAGCTGTTTCGATCTTATTAGATCTCATCAGTGCAGCTTATTTGACTCGGAGTGAATTAACAAATTTTTAATTGTTCCCCAATACAAATCATGGTCAGTAACACTGGCTGGATAACAATCCAGAGCGCCATCCCACCAAAGATATTGGGAAACAACAATTCACCGCTTAGACTGAAAATGCAGAAATTCGTCGCTTAAACACGTACCTCCTGAAATGAAGATATCTACTCTACAACAGTGGTGTATATGATTCCAAGGCACACTAACATAGTGATTTAAAACCTTTGGATATACTCACGAGAGCGCGCTCCGAATATTCTAGTCGCTTAATACGCAAAATACAACAATCAAATCATGAAAAACATACTAGTCGACCATGGTCAATTTCATACATTACGCAAAAGCTGCATTCACAATCGAATCTGCATTTTCAGTCTAAGCGGTGAATTGTTGTTTCCCAATATCTTTGGTGGAATGGCGCTCTGGATTGTTATCCAGCCAGTGTTACTGACCACGATTTGTATCGGGGAACAATTAGAAATTTGTTAATTCACTCCGAGTCAAATAAGCTGCACAATCTAATAAGATCAAAACAGCTGTATGCAGATTTT
>JARQZK010003124.1:0-58273 GCA_030704885.1 Cynegetis impunctata | reverse complement strand
GCGGATCTTGTTTCATTTGCGGATGATACAAATGTTTTATTGAGTTCCCCTTGCTTGGAATTGACAATTGAGAAGGCATGTGCGATTCTGAAAGGTGTGGATAGTTGGTGCATGGAAAATCGTCTTGTCATGAATGTGGCAAAAACCGAATGTCTAGTATTTTGCTGCGATCGTTCTACAGCTGAAATTCCAGATGAGATTGGTCCACAGATTTCTATAATCCAATTACGCAAGGTTTCTTGGAGTTTATCTGGATGACCATCTTAAGTGGAGCAATCACATTTACAATCTTGCGACAAAACTGAACTCAGTTATATATTGTGTGAGTGTTCTTAAGACTAGAGTTGATTTTTCAAACTGTGAAAATGGTTTATTTTCTCCAACTTTCAATCATTGCTGTCATATGGGATAGTATTTTGGGGAGGTTGTTCATTGGCTGAATTGTTATTTTAAGACAAAAGTGTATGTTAGAACTATGTTATGTTTAGGTTATAGGGAGTCATGCAGGGGATATTTTAGGAAGAATAGGATTCCTACGCTATGTGGTTTAATATATATATATAGAGTGTTGATGTTTATGTATCTACATCCAGCTTATTTTGAAGATACAAAAATTATAACAACACTAGACGTAATGAACCATATTTGTATCCACGTCACACTTTGAGTTTTAACACAAAGATCACCTCTCTATATGGGCTTGAAACTATTCAATTCTCTTCCAAATGTTTGAAATGTATTTCAGTGCTCAATATTTATAGGAAAACTTTATATGAACTAATCATTAAATGTGAACACCTATTCAAAAGAAGAATTTATAATTTTCTGTAATAATGTAAACTGAATTAAGTTTTTCTCTTTTTGGTTGACGAATTCAACCTTATTGTATACTGTACATTGTATATTGTAACAATAATTTCTTGAATTAAATATATATATATATATATATATATATATATATATATATATATATATATATATATATATATATATATATATATATATATATATATATATATATATACTAGCTGACCCAGCAAACGTTGTTCTGCCATATAAATTATTTCTATCTATCTATCCTTCTGCCGATGTATCTCTATCTAGATTATCTTTCTATCTATCTATCTATTTAACAATCTATATATCATTATATTTATCTATCAATCTATCTGACCCGGCAAACGTTGTTCAAATAATTAAAATGGCTATTAAAAAATAGTTGTTGATAGAAGGGTGAAAATTTAGAGTTGTATGTATTTTTTAATGCAACATCATAAAATAATAAAAATAAAAAATTTTGTCCAAAAAATTCATTAATATGTTTGGGGTGGACCATCACTTAGGGGTATGAAAAATATATTACGACCTATTCTCGGAACGACTATTGTTATTTTCGATTGCCATCTTGCAACCCTATTGTGGATCTGCGGATAAAATTTAAAAAACTAAAATCGCGATGGAATTTTTATTCATGACAAAATAAAAATAAAAATCTTGCCAATGAAACTAAAGTTTATAATCAACAAATGAAAATAGGAGTTGATCATAGAGCGGTAAAAATTTAGGGTTGTATGTATTTTTGAATGTTGTATCATAAAAAAAATAGAACCACAAATGTTGTCTGAAAAATGAAAAATAAAAATTGAGGGGTGGACCACCCTCATTATTTAGATTTTGTCCGATTCTCAGACCTAACCAACATGCACACAAAATTTCATGAGAATCGGTCGAGCCATTTAGGAGGAATTTAACAAATAAAAAATAGGGGTTGATCGTAGGGGGATGAAACGTATTGTACGTATTTTTGAATGCTGTATCATAAAAAAAATAGCACAGAAAATTTTGTCTGAAAAATGAAAAATTAAAATTAAGGGGTGAACCACTCTTAACATTTAGGGGGATGAAAAATAGATGTTAGCCGATTCTAAGACCTACCCGATATGAACTCAAAATTTCATGAGAATCAGTCTAGCCATTTCGGAGGAGTTTAACTTCTAACACTGTGACACGAGAATTTTATATATTAGATATATAGGTATATAAATAAAATATATATATATATATATATATATATATATATATATATATATATATATATATATATATATATATATATATATATATATATATATATATATATATATATGTCACCGGAAGATAACAAGATCCGCAAGTTTATAAATTTCCTAGGAAATTTATAAACCTTCGTAGGATTCTAAACCAGAGGTAAATTGTATTATTTTACGCCCACATTTTCGCAAATTGATAAACTTACCGAAGTCACGTGTAAAATAATAAGTAAGCAATAACCAAACGCCATGTGCGCTCTGATTGGTTGAAAACGTCACGTGTGCCTTCTCCTTTCTCTCCACCGCCATTGTTCGACACAGAACATAAATAAACCGTTTGCTCGTGTGTTTTTGTAAAGTTTTCAATGTTGCAACTGTGTTGGATTTGTAAAAATACTGCGGACAGCCGAAATGGTGAAGGTTTTTATGTTTCATGTTTTTTTCTTTTTTAACAAATCTCTTCAGTATCGTAGAACACGATTTCTGTTGTTTTATTTTGGTAGAGTGAAGTAGGGGTTCATTAGCATATTATGTAAAAAAGTAACCTTGTATTATAGGGACCTACCTAGTTTTAAAGTAAAAATACTGTTAGGTAGGTAATTGAAACTGATAAATTTATAGTTTGGCAAGTCTGATTGTACCTAAGTATATGGATACAAGCATTGCCACTGTCAAGATCGACCAATCAGAGAGCAGTGTGTTATTTGCCGTGTTTTAAAGAAGCGTAAAATTAAAAGCTCTTCTGTGATTGGTCGAACCGTTTAGAATCTTACGAATGAATATCCGTTAGTTTATAAATTTACCAGGAGACGTCGCAAATTGATAAATTTTCGAAAATATGGGCGTAAAATAATACAATTTATCTCTCGTTTAGAATCCTACGAAGGTTTATAAATTTAGGAAATTTATAAACTTGCGGATCTTGTTATTTTCCGGTGACATATATATATATATATACATACCCTAACGACACAAGTACATCCCCTGTACATCCCAGGGACGTCCTTCATTTGCTACTAGGACGTCCCTGGGATATCCTTTGTCGGGACATGGTACCTACTAATGACGTTCCAGGGACATCTACTTTCCACCGAAAAGGACATCCATGGGATGTCCTTGTGGTATGTCCCAGGGATATCCCGAAGATATATATGAGGTACATCCCCTGGACGTCCTGGCATTTCCATTTCCTTGATTCATATAATTTGAAGAATTTTATGGAAAATTTGGAGAAAAAAAATTCAAAGATTCTCAACACAAAACAAGTTTAATTCATAAAAGAATGTAACATTGTGTTAAAATATGATAATTACAGAAAACGACACACAAAAACTCATCATATATATATATATATATATATATATATATATATATATATATATATATATATATATATATATATATATATATATATATATATATATGATAAATCAACAAAAGAATAGAAAAAAAATTAAAAAACCTACAAACAAAAACTCATTCTAAATATAAATTTATATGATAAATGAATTAAAGAAACTAGATAAATTAATCAGTTTTAAATTATACATATATATTTTAGGGTGACGGTGCATTTGTTGCAGCCATTATTGCATTATCCTTTTCTCTGTGGCTTCTCTCCTTGGCCCTTAATGAATAAACTATAAACATAATATTCAGAATGGGTTAACCATATATTATTGCATCAATTATTGGATTCAAAAGAGTACATTCAATATTTTTATATGCTACCAACCTTAAATTCAATTTTCTCCATTGCTCAACTACACTTTATATAACTACACCTTATATCAACTGCTAAACATTTCTACTTGTGAAATGGTCACTTCCCAGAAATGTATGAAATATATTTCATTTTTCTCCATAATTATTTTCCAGAAGAAAAAAAAACACTTTCAACATTTCGACGAGTTTCGATGATTCTTATTATATATGAGTGGATATCGAAAATTCCAGGGACATGAATGGGATATCCTATGGATGTTCCAGATGGGATATCCTCTGGACAAATTATGCGGGACATCCCCTGAATATCCCAATCATGTCCTTGTACCGCGGTATATCAAAGGGACATACCTAGGACATCCCTGTGTTGTTAGGGTATTATATATATATATATATATATATATATATATATATATATATATATATATATATATATATATATATATATATATATATATATAGATATATAAGTTATGGCGGATTAAAAAGTGTTGAAGTATTATTAACACTTGAGATCATACATGAGTCTCCGTTGATTGAATTAGAGTGAATATTTTTTCAAAAATTTTAGTAGTTCCCATTTAGGTATGTTATTGTTAAATTTCATTGTGATTCTTTGCTACGTCATTGAAAATATTAAATTCTAGTCTCAAATAAAAAAAATTATAAGAAAATGGTTTCTTTAAATAAATCTAATGGAATCGAGCACAGATTGACTCATTTACATGATAAATACGCATTTCAAAAAAATCTCACGTGAGATTTGAGGGCGAGGGGGAAGGGGGCCAATAAAAATCCCACGACATCTCACCAAGGGGGAGGGGGATCGAATCGAACAATCGCCAAAATTATCTCACGTAAGTAATGCATGCCCCCTTGGCAACTATAACTGGCTACTCAATATTTCAGCCAGGCTGACGGGGGGCTAAGATTCATAAAAAATATTACTGATAACAATTTTCAACGCTGTAACTTACAGTGGAATCCTTAGTATAAAGCTTCAATCACTTCTTTCAGACAAAGTATCAACGTGAAGTTTCGGACCGGTTATAATATTGGAAAACAAATTATTAATAATAAATCAAAAATCTATAGAAATGAAATTTTCGGAATATACAAAACTAATTACGGCGTCGGTGAAAAATAATACGGACACCCTACTGCGTAGCACTAGGAATGATAAAACCCCTCGGCGCATGTGCATGTCGTCAATATTTTTTGAATGTACCTATTATATGAATTAAATAACAAGGAAAGTCGATTTTACGAATGAAATGAAGGAAAATTGCAATAAATGTATTAATAAGTCGATATTACGAATAGAATCCGTGAAAATTTAGCAAAACAATTCATTGTTTGACTGTCGAATTTGAATATCCTATCCCGGCTCATTTTGCTGCAAATTATGAATCAAATTGATAAGATATCTCCATGGATGGGAAGGAGACACAGACGCAGAATCAAGCTTAAACTATCAACGTCGCCGTGGCACACAGAGCACTTCGACGCATGTTTTGTAGGACTTCGTACATATTAACCTTGGCGCATGCGCATGTCGTAATGCCTATCTAAAAAACGCTATAATTTTTTATTCTTCGTTGGGAAAAAGTTGGAAACAAAAATTCTCTGATGAAATCATATGTATTTTATCGATATCCGTTGGAATTTTTAAAATCGGACCAGATCCCAACTTTTTTTAGTGAGAATTTAGCTTCACCTCGGGGTAAAAACGCTATATTTTTTAATTCTTCGTTGGTAAAAATTGGGAATTGAAATTGCCTAATGAAATCATATGTGTTTTATCGATATCCGTTGGAATTTTTAAAATCGGGCCAGTTACCAACTTTTTGTCGTGAGACTATAACCCCTTTAGCTTCGCCTCGGGGTAATAATACTATAAAACTTTCAGAGATTTTCAAATAATTAGAATTTCAAAACATAAACACAGAATCACTTTTATTCACACATTTAGCTTAGATTTTAAAATACTTACGAAATGGGCAGAATAAGGTTCTAAAATTGAAATTCCTAGAATGTTTATGAATCAATAAATTCAAATATTTAGGTCTTCATCTTAGTGTTCAAATAGAACACTCAAGTAGCCACTTATTTAAATTGTTCAACAATGCACCTCCTGGATAGTGTGTCATTATTAACACAGGCATCATATAACTCATATCATTCATAATATTTCATGTATATTCTATGTTTTCCACTCAGTATTAATAGATACCAGTTACGATATAATAATTAATTAAATCATTGTTGAGTAATAACGTAACTGATACTTGAGCTTTTTGCATAATAGCTGTACAGTTGGTCATTTAATACCGTTATTTTTCATTTGTAAATAATGAATCTGGAATTGAACTCGTGATTATGCAGATAAATATTGAAATATTCTATGAATTTGTCCCTTCAGAAAAATATAATAACTTAGTGTATTGTGCAAGCATTGTTGATAGTGTTTGTGATAAATCGATGAAAATATTTAACCCTTCGACGCGTCAGGTTGCATTACAACCGTTTCAGATCATTCAAAAACATACGTGTAGGCGTTGTTCCTATGGTAATTCTGATTGTACTGTCAAATGGTGTAAAATAGTACAGTTTTTCAAAGAATTGTACAGTCGCCATCTATTTTCGGAATTTTGAAGCTTTCTTCTTGCCAACGTAGATAAGCGATACGCCCCCTACCGGTGTCGAATATTACTAACGCATGGGCTATAGATTGCTTTGTTTACGTGTATTTTATATGAGAAGTTTTAGAGTATAATTTTGTTTGGGATCGTTTACGAACGTTCAGAAGAGATGAATCACTTTTGTTGTGTATTCTATTGTTCATCTTGGGCAAAAAAACCCGAATATAGCTTACATACCTTTCCGAAAGCTGGACAATTCAAAGTTGTATTCCAAACAAAGTTGGTAAACAACGAAATGATGGACAGAAGAAAGGTGTGGATTCATAATTTGAAGATTGAAAAAAAGTGTCTGAACATAAGATAGTTGTTCTTTACAGTTTACTGAGAATAATTTTTTTCCCTGTAGTAAGTTTGTGGATTTTTCCATATAGAATTATACCAACTAATGATGTGCAATTTTCAGCTAACCGAAAACGTAGGGTTTTTGAAGTCCAATGCTATTCCAACGAAAAATCTTCCACTTTCATCGGAATCTTAACCTGGGCCATCATCCAGAGCTTCTAGATAATTGTATTTTCTTTTATGTAACAACCAGAGATACTCTTAAAATAATAATAATAAATAATGTTTATTTGCACAACCAAAATAACAGATTATCATAACACCAAGAATATGAAATAAAACTTGACTCTATATCTAGGTAAAAACTAAAATATTCAATTATTCAACCAGGAAAACAGAGATTACGAAGCTAAACATTCGAAAACTCAAAATTAAATGAACGTAAATACCATTACCAAACAATGTAAACAAACCGTTAATGGCCCATGCTCTAGTACCGATATTAGCAGTTCCGGCGCTACGATCTTAATGTTGAATTCTTGTTGATGAAAATATTAAAAGTAATCATATGCTCAATTCGACAAAGAGCTCTGAACATAAATAAAATATTGATAAGAAACGATATTAAATAGATCATTAACCTAGCAATTAATTACTATATTGACATGACAGTTTCGCTATGACAATGACAAGTGACGCCAGTGACAGTGACGATCACGGCCATAGAAATCTTAATATATATCTGTACTTCATATAGTATATATCTATGGTCACGGCACGATTGCAAAACTAGTCCCACGGAATAATAAACTTACTCTTTCATAGAATTTTATATTTTGGGTGATTTGGTATGATTTTGTTTCTTGCCGACAAGTGTAGATAGAATCAAACTTCTCAATATCGAATAATAGTCGAATTGTACAGTTTTGTACAGATTTTTTGATTGTATTGCCTTAGTAAAGTTTAATATTCAAATGTACAGCTTTCTGTACAATTGTACACCCTGGAACAACACTGCGTGTAGCATTCATATTACGTCACCCCACCAAACTACGTCATTATGTGCAAAACAAAACATCTGTGTTTAGTCTGTTGCGTATTCTTGTTATGCCTGTTGAGATTTCTTACCTTAAAGCGAAGCAGTGCAATTTCATTGGAAATAACTGTGTTTTACAGTGTCTCAGCTCAACAAACAATATTTTTAAATTCGTTGGTATTTCTGCGCTAGCAATAAAAAATTATTTAGCACTCTTTTAGACATAGAAACGTGTTTGTTATAGTATAACAACAGCATTTAGATTCGATGAGTTTGTACTGGTGCAGAATCATGCATTGTATGATGTTTGTGACGATTATGGTATATTTTTTTCAAAAATGTCTAATAATGAAAGGGAGAGAAATATGTGCATGAAGGAAGGAAGTTCTTGACGCAGAAGGACCTGAAAATTGAGTTTTGAAAAAAAAGACATCGCGTACCTATCTACTGATATCCAAGCAAGCCAAGATGCTATTCGAACAGAATAGTCTCCGCGAAGTGCAGCGCGTTGAGGAAAATAGTTGAAACTCACAAATGATCCTATTTCAAGATGATATCAATCTACGTACCAAATTTGAACTCTTTAACACAATCTGCAGAAGCTGAGGAGTACAGAAATTTATCTAAAACCACGAAAAAATAATAAATATACATATCTACTAATATCAGCGGTTAGAGAAATTAACCCAAATTTTGATAGTTCAGTTCTTCCCCGAAAACAACCCCATATACCAAATTTCAACCAATTTAGTTTGATGGTAGCTGGTAGAGAGACCGGTATATATATATATATATATATATATATATATATATATATATATATATATATATATATATATATATATATATATATATATATATAATCCGATTTCGGAAGTTTTGTTGGCGCTGAGAAGCACCGTTTGTTTCACGACGTTTCGCCAAAATCTCATTTGGCATTTTCAAGTGCTGCTGTACGTCTGATGACTCGACGGCAACTACTGTTTTCCTCTCAATCAATCAATCAAAATACGTTTATTCAAGATTTCTGGGGGGATGGGGTACATTTTTGTTATCTAGCTAAATATTTTATTGTGGGAAGTTATAAGGTTTTGCAACCTTCTTCAACCCTGGCTTTACTTAATTAATTCTCTAACATTTACAATATTAATAAAAATCCTAATTTTCCTATCGGGGAATGCGGCTGCGGCCGACTTTTTTGCTAATTACGTGCCATTCGGTCCAAGGTCAATATATTTCAACTGACATTTTGGATAGTTCTCCTCTGCTTGTGTCTGGGTTTTATTGGCAATGGCTGGTCTCGTTTCCTGATTGGCCGGTTCGCTGCATAGGCTCCGCCCCCTCACTTCTTGACTTTCTTCCTCGATGTTAGTTTTTACGTCTTGTGTTTTACCAAGCTGGTCAGTATTTGAGGGTCTCGGGTTCAAACCCAGGGGCCGACTGGTCTGCCATGAGTTTTTCTCAGAGGTTTCCTCATGGTAATGTAAGTCACTGCTTGCAAACTTACAAGGCGAATGCTGGGCCAGTATTAATCCTCTGAACCCTACCCACACTTCCTATGTTTCATAAATATCCCGTCTCGCCTTTCCTTAGTGCACTTGTACATACAAGTGTATCCTCTGATCTGGCTGAAGGAGTTAATCCCAAACTCAAGCTGCCCGCCTCCTTGACACATACTTCAGGGAGGAATGAAACACGTGTGTAGCCTGTAGCCTAGCCTAGCCGTCTTGTGTTGGTTTATGCGTTATCGTGTTTTTTAAAATTATTTTCCAAGTCAGTGGAATATTTAGAGCATCGTCTCGTTTGTTTAGGTGTCCTGATTTTTCTATTTCATAAGAGTAGCTTTTGTTGACCAATTAATATAGGTAAGCAAGACAATATTGAGGAATGCATCAATGTCAAAAGGACACTCTTGTAAATAGGTAGTTTTGTATGATATCATGGATGGGATTGGTTCGGATTGGTTGGGGGGTTGACCCCCCGGGGAAGGAAATAAATCTTGTTTACACGATAAAGGTCTCAATTTTGGAGCAATAGATTGAAAGTTTGTGAGTAGGTAGTTTCGTATGATATATTGGATTGGATTGGTTTTGATACAAATTAATTGGGGGGTTGACTCCCCAGGGTAGGAAATATATCTTGTTTACACGATAGAAGGCGCAATTTCGGGACAATAGGATTGAAACTTTGTAGGTACGTAGTTTCGTATGATATCTTTGTATTTATTTCGATATAAATTGGTTAACCCCCCAGAGTAGGAAATAGTTATTGTTTACATGATATAGGACTCAATATTTTTTTTTTTTTTTAGTTAAAAGAGGTGGGACGTGTGCCCTCTCACACGCGCCCGACCTCCGTACAATTTTGGCTTCGTTAACTAGAACATTTAGCCATCAATTTACTATAATGAGGGGAACAACTTAAATCCGGACGGATACAAACACCCAGGAACACGGTGGGAATCGAACCCACCAACTCCGTCAACGAAGACGGCATAGCGCTACCTATAGCCTCTCCGCCACCGGAGCTCCTTGACTCAATATTTGTTTTGTATTTGGAACAAAAATCATAATCGAATTAATAAATTTTTTTCGCAAACGTCAAAAATTGACGACTTTTTAACTTCAGTTCTCAATGTTTAAGTTTGATTTCACAGACTTTTTACTTTTTTGTCCGGCAAAAAAGTACATTTTTTTGTACGGTCACGGCAATTTCAAGAACGTCGGGCGGTGTACAGTTGGGTTCGAAATTCGACATAATGTAATTGTAAGCAAAATTTTATATACTTTAATACAAGTTATTTCTTAATACTCGGTTACTTACCAACATCGCACAGTGTAGATAAGTGACTTTGAATGTTTCTGACAATTATTTTGTTGAATTGTCAAATTTGTGTTGCCTTAACATCTACAAAACCAGTAAATCTAGTTAAACGTTTTTTTACATCTAATCCTTTTTTAAAATATTATCTTAATTCTATTGTTTGATAACCGTTTGCGGAAAAAAATCGCATGTTTTATTCGGAGAAAAGCACTTTTTGTGGCTCGACTAAACATTTAATCTCGCCACATAAAGTATCACTTTTACTCCTGTCCCACCTTGCTCTTGGGTGTTGTGTATGTCAGGAATTTAGTGGTTCTAATTATGAGATTAATTGCTGGGTAATGTACTTCGTTTACAAGCCCATTGGCCGTTCGGAACCGGCGTTAAAGTGTAGGTCCCTCGAGAGAAAAAAAAAAAAAAAACTTTTACACCTAATGAAACAATAACCTATTTTAAACTGGATACGTTATGAGAACCTACTTTTTTGATGCAGCTCACTGCGATAAAGTTCTTTTTTCTTTCAATAAAATGGATTATTTGAGGCGCTGAGAGCAACAGTGGCCCAAGCCCAAAATCAGTGTTTTGAAATAATAGAGATTTAATATTTACCTAATATTGACAGTGCTTAATCAGGGATACTAGATAAACAATTTTATTTTGTTTTTGTGGAAGGTTTATTATCAATAAGACTTGTTTCAAAGAAAAATAAATATATAAAAAAAATTGAAAAATTATGAGTTTGATGTGGGTTAGGTCACTTTAACATTGTTTGATTTAAGCATAAAGTGTCAAGTGGCCTATGCCTTTGAAATAAGAAATTCGGAACATACGGAAGTAGCTCATTGAGATTCGCCATTTTCTTTTTCTCTATCGGCCCTCCAGTAGGGTAAAGTAATTCCATATTCTCTACTGCCTCAACTCTCTTACGTTTTGCCACATTAGCAGTACAGAATAGCACATCCCTAGAATTTGAATATTTGAACTGGAATCGATGTTTAGTTTCCGATGTGTACCGAATCCATTGCATTTTCATCCATTCTACCTTTTCACCCTCTTCATCAGTTTTTCTATTAGTTATCGCCTCTTCAAGATTTTTTGTGGAAAAAAAATCGTGTTTCGTCATTTTTATTGTTACGAATGGGACCTTCTTTCGCGCAGACGCAATAACTGTAATCCAATGATCTGGCACATAAACATCTTTGTGAAACTTTTTTTCCTTTTCAATTACCCCAAAGTCTTGGTCGCAAGGAAGATAAGAATGGCCAGATACCAGGAATTTATGATCTATCTCAGTTATTGAAAATTCTTGGGATGTTGCAATGTAATCACAAATGAGTGCCATTTTAATATTTCGGTTTTGGCCCCCACACTGGTCACAATACATTGTAAGTTTCTGTGTGCTAACAAAATTTTTACAATAATGTAGCAAACACGATCCAATTTCTTGGGGACCTCTTGAAGCAACTGATTCATCCCAAACGTACATAGTGCCTATGTTTTTTGCCAAATCATGTATTCCTAAAAATAAAAAAACATGAAACAAACTTCATTGATAGCTATTAAATTAATTAAGCAACTCACCCAAACAGTAAGTCCACAACTGACGCTTGTAGTATGTAATGCCTGTTGAAAGGACTGGAGTAGGGAGTGTTTTCATCATATCGAAGGCATTGGCGGTCATATTATTTTCTTGTAATGATGCGTCCTCACCATCTTTTTTCAGCTCTGCTCGTGCTAGTTGAGCTTTTCTTAGATGCATTTCTTTTTCTACTTTGAGCAGTTCTCTGTCTTCATCTTCACATCCTTTAATTTTATTTTCAAACCCATCACATTTTCTACAGCTATCGCTAATTGGAGCATGAAAATGTAGATTGAAATATTTATTGAAAATAGTCCGGAAGACATACTGTGAAACGGGTGTTCCACAGCTTTGTTAATATAGATTATACATTATATTGATATTTAAATCCGGAGCTAAATATTTTCGATCTCCACTTTTCTGCCCTGTATAATGCGACTCGTAGGCAGGAAAGCGGTTAATAAATTGTTTAACCTCTTCAACTTTAGCATCAGAGGTTTTATTGGCTGATGGGTGTCAGGAACTCAGAGGTTTAATTGATTTTATAGCAATTTTCTATAGGCAGCAGATAATGTACATACCTTCAGCATTGGTATTCTCCATCATTTAGAAATAAATACACATATACAACAGTTATTTATCACTTTCTGGTAAAAATATACACTACCCGGTTAAACTAGTAACATTCAAAGTTCATGCAACAGTGGCCTAACCCGGGTTAGGCCAGTATAGCGCTGCCTACATACGTAAATAAAGGAATGCTAAAACTATACAAGTTGGGCCATCTGTTTTTGGATAGCTCAACTAAGGTAAGGTCGGTGTAGCATTGAAAATATAGACTTAGTGCAATCGATTCGTGGCCTAACAAAAAAAAATTTAAAATGTGGCTTGGGCCACTGTTGCTCTCAGCGCCTCATTTTCTAATTTTCATTTGTGTTTTTAATTGAATGTGGTTCTTCAAATCATAAAATAGCGGAAAAATAGCGTTACATTCCGACAACTATATGACTTAATCTTCACACCCATCAGAATAATCTATCGATCCATAAATCAAAAATTATATCACCAATCAATATCCGAAATGCTTTTGTCTCAACTTAAGGAGGAATTTACATAAACCGTTACCTAAGTAAAGCCGCTAGAATAATTTTATAATTTTACTTTTATATTGATCAATTTCCAGTTATCTAGATCAGAACGTTATGTCACACTCGATATCCGGTTATTTTCTCGTTCATTATGTTCGGTCGACGGCAAGGTCCCGATTGAATTATGATGTAAATGGTAAGAAACGAAGAAACGTTCGTCTTCTCATGGACGTATCTGTGCAACAAAAATGCCGCAAAAGTGAGCTCGATTCGAATACGAATGAGACATGAAAGTGAAAGCAATTTTAATTTCGTGTATATACTTGAACTTGACATTTTTAATCAAATTATTTGGCAAATGTCAACACATATCGCTTCAGTGTTGTACAGGCTGGTGAGTACGAAGATATTTGTCTTCCTGAAAAGTTTGCTTGAATGTCGATTGTTTAGGGAAATATACGACTCTGTTGATGACATTTCAATGAAAAAATTGTATAATTTAGCCATTTTTATCAAGTGATTTTAAAATTGAAGATATTAAGAAATAAGAGCACGTAAATGAAAGTGTTCTCAATTCTTAATAACTTTAATTTAGAAAACACTTGATAAATAATAATATAATAATAAAAATAATAACGTTTATTTTTGGTCCCAAAAGCAGTGAGATCTCTGGTGACAAGACCTAAAAAAATAATTTACAAAAATAAAAAATAAAAATGGCTAAATTATACAATTTTCTTTTTTAAATATCATCAACACAGTCGTATATTTCCCTAAACAATCGACCTTCAAGCGAACTTATAGAAATTAGGACACGTTGATTTAAACTTCATTCTTGTACACTTAGCCATTGACGTTTTCAATGCCTTCTTTGAGTTTCAAAAGTGTACGTTTATGAGGTATAGTGTTATAATTTTTTTTATTTTTCACTTGTAAATATTATGATAAAAATATTCACAAACGTCAAAATATCAACAAATGTGAGAAAGAAAATGGAAAGTATAAGAGCGATGAACCGATTTTAAAATCGATTTTTCATTATAATAAAATAATTTTTCGTGAAAAATTAAATCTTGTATGCACCACGTGCGTTACTAAATCCTAAGGCCCGTCGAACAATATTCATCCGGGCGTTAGGATCTATATAACGCACAAATAAATAACTATTTTAATATAATATTTTTGTTCTAGTAAATTTTCAATAAACTTCAGATATGTCTTTTCTAAAGAGATGGCCTCTCGGACATCTTTGGCCTAGAATCTTTTTCAAAGGTTATATTAACTATTTTTAATAGTTCAGAAGGATTCATACCATTATCCTTCATGATTCACAAGGCAATCCGACTTTTTGGAGTTTACTCCTCAATATTTTTTCATATTCAGTTCGCGGTATGAAAATTTTATGAGTAGAATCGAGCGTTAACTAAAAGTGAAATGTTACGTTCTTTTGCGCAACATACTATGCGCATCTTTCACTTCGAGATTATTAGAATACTGCCGCGTATATTAGGGTATACCGGCAACAGTTTATGCATGTATAGCTATTTATATCTAGCGATACTTATATTTGTGCACAATAAACAAAATTGTTGAGCGATTGAGGTTAATGAAATATTGAAAAATATTAAAAAATAACTGATATTATTGACAATGAATAACGAAGAATAACAATCTGAAAACACGTGGATGTGGTTTATTTTATTATTATTATTATTATTATTATTATTATTATTATTATCATTATTATTATTATCATTATTATTATTATTATTATTATCATCATTATCATTATTATTATTATTATTATTAATTGAATTAAGGAACACGTGTGTGTTATTTGATGTCTGTATATATTGATGTTTGATTAATTGCATATATCTTTTATTAACTGAGATTGAATTCTCGCACATCACTTGGTGAAACATCATAAAGAATAAATCGACATGTTTCGAGTTATGAACTCATTATCAAGACTGACTACAGGAGAGTATCACATCTTATTTATGATATAATAACGATAAATGATACTTATATGATAAAATAAGATGTAATACTCTCCTCTAGTCAGTCTTGATAATGAGTTCATAACTAGAAACATGTCGACTATCCTTTACTGCTAAATACTAGATGTTTTTATATGGTGAAACTTGAGCCAAGTATGTTTTGCTTTAAGTTTGAACTTTATCTTTTATATTTTCTATTATATTATTAAAATTATTGTTGGAGTTTACGCCGCATATATTAGGTTATACCGGCAACAGTTATTTCAAATTGTATTGACCAGATTTAATTATATTAAAAATTTCCCTATACCTAGAATGTTTCGAAATAATGCAAATATGGCTTCGGTTGATGCTGTGAATTTTTTCCATGTTTTACTTAGAGGTATATAAAACGATATTTCTTTTGCTATAATAGGATGAGGATTAGTTATGTGTTTTTTGTGGTTGTTTTTATTTTTCTTATAACTTTGTGACAATCTTACATTAATCTTGATTATGTAACAAAAGGAGACTACCCGTGAATAAAAAGTAGACAAATAAATAATATAATAAGCAGTATTGAATGCATGAGAAGATTTTCGTTATATCAAAGTATTTATCGTTTCTTTGTCTTGAAACGTTCGTTCACAGGAAAATAACATAAATCAAATTATGAGAATCTAACTATATGACTGAGAACTTCACCGTTTTATTTTCATTTCAGGTGCTAGAAAATGAAATTTCACACCATAATCCTGTTCACCTCGTGGCTGTCAGATATTTGTATAGCGTATGATGTAAGTATGACATTTTATAACCACTCAATTATTCGATCGTCTGTAATATCGTCAATAGTAAGAGGATAACTAACAATGGACGTTTTTTCGATGTCTCATGGCGGTATGCTAATTTTCCAGTATGCTGTCCATGTGAGCAATAAATCAGCTCTGCCGATTTCAAATTCAGTATTGCACCTGACGAATTCATTATTTTTAGACTCGACTGATGATGAAGATTTAATTCAGGAGGTTCTTTGCCATCTTTCAGAGAAGTAAACTGAACCATGAATTAGATTAGTGATATTTAATGGAAATTTATATATACAGGGTGTTCGACGCTTTTGGGGTATTGTTGGGGTCATTTGCTTCCTTTTCTCTTTGGACCCTGGATCCTAAGATTAACGGTTAAGGATATATTTTTAATTTTTTTTCTCAAATTTTCCAAAATTCCTCATTTAAACCCTCATCAGTTTTTTTACTAATACCTGTGAAAGCCTAATTTTTTTGACTGAATATTCTGTAATGTGTGCTTGTTTAAATAGTTAATAGTTTTCATTACAACGGTTGGTACCAAAGGCGCATACGAGGATTTTTATTGCACAAAATTAGTGATTATGTGAAAATGACTCAAAAATTCAATGTTGAAAAAAGTAACAACAATTGAGAGCTTCACTATCCATTGAAAACTTCTTTACTTAATTAACTTTTTAACGGTATGCTACACATTGGAAAGACGGAAATCGTTCGGACTTCTCTTTCTTAATTCAGCCGTTACGGTAGCTAGAAATATTTCTCTATTTGCTCGAACGAAATGTGATTTTAATTTCGTTTATTTGAACAAAAGATGAACTAATAACAATTATTTAATACCTACATGCTCTCTTGTTGCACATTTTGTTGGAAAAAATTTTTTTTTGTTAAAGCTGAAATATTTTTTTTCCAACAAAATATGTACCAAGAGAGCAGAGAGGTATTAAACTATTATTAGTAGTACCTAACTTTTGTACAAATAAACGATCATAAAATCACATTTTGAACAAACAAAAAAGAGAAATATTTCTGCTTCCAGAAATAGGTAGCTACCGCAACGGCTGAAGTAAGAAGAGGTGTCAGACGTGCATTAGGAAGGAGAAAAGTTCGCAAAAAATTTATAACTAGAGAACTATATTAAATTATTGTTAGTAGTCTAACTTTTGTTCAAATAAACGATCATAAAAATAAAATTGTTGTTCTCAAAAATTCCGAACGTTTTCCGTCTTTCTTGAGGAATATCCGTAATTTGAAGCAGAAATGTTTTTTTCTTATCAATGTGTAGCATACCGTTGAAAAGTTTATTAAGTAAAGAAGTTTTAGAAGGAGAGTGAAGCTCTCAATTGTTGTTACTTTTTTTAACATTCAATTTTTAAGTTGAATAATAATGGAATAAAAATCCTCGCATGCGCCTTTGATACCAACAGTTGTAATTACTATTAATCATTTGAACAAGCACACATTACAGAATATTCAGTTGAAATAATTGGGCTTTTACAAGTATGAATAAAAAGAGAAATTTGAGAAAAATAATTCAAAAAATTATATCTCCTTAACCGTGAGTCTTAAGACCCAGGGTCTAAAGAGAAAAGGTAGCAAATGACCCCAAAAATACCCCAAAAAAATTTTGTGCTTCATGTGCCGAACACCCTGTATATATATATATATATATATATATATATATATATATATATATATATATATATATATATATATATATATATATATATATATATGTATATACATATATATAATATATATATATATATATATATATATATATGTATATACATATATATATATATATATATATATATATATATATATATATACTATATATATATATATATATATATATATATATATATATATATATATATATATATACATATATATATATATATATATATATATATATATATATATATATATACATACATATATATATATATATATATATATATATATATTTATATATATATATATATATATGCTGTTGTATAGCTTTTTACTGGTCCTAAACCTTCAAACCTTTGAGGACGTTACGAATTTCCTCGCGAAACGTTGACTGTCTAATTAAATTGGTTTTTAACTTAATAGGCTGTTATTGCTGATATAAGACAAGTAATATATATATATATATATATATATATATATATATATATATATATATATATATATTATATATATATATATACCGTGAGAATCATTTCAAGGTACACAATGGAGAATCCAATGGAAAATGTATGCTCCATTTCAAGGTATACATAGGGAAAACAACAATACAGATTACTTGTCGTTGCTTAGCGATATTATTGATACGTCCCAGTTGTCATAATTGCTTTGGCTTTCAAGGAAGTAGTTAATCTTATTAACTATGTAAGAGTAAGTCATGACACGTAGGAGTTAGCTTAACAGCAATGAAAGGAAAATAAAGACTGAAACGAAGAAAAACACTTTTATTAATCAAAGATAGCAGCAAAATTTAAAAACATTTTCTGTTCGCAAACATCTCATCCGAAATTCGGAGTTAGAGCACCATACAAAATCAATGAAAATAAGACAATAGATGGGGTAACTAGGGTAGTTGAGAACAGGAGTAAAAATTCAGGAGCAGTAGCTCTTAACAAAAAACATTCGAAATAAAGAAGGGTCACCTACTTTTAATTCTTGGTAATTTTGGTACTTGTATCATCTAAATTTTTCTTTGCGTAGAATTCGCATCACCGAACTTTGAGAAATGGAATGGGCAGCGGCTACTGATCTTGAATTTATACTGCTGTTCTCGACAACACTATTTATTACATCTATTCTCTTATTTTCATTGATTTTGTATGGTGCTCTAACTCCGGATCTCTGATGGGATGTTTGCAAACAGCCTGTGTTCTTAAATTTTGCTATTATCTTTGATATTGTTCTTATGGACGGAACCGGTCTCTCAGGATATTCAACACTAAAATGATCTCTCATTTGCCTCAAACTAAAGCCATTGCAGTACCAATCGTAAGGGCGAATCTTTTCTTGTAGTGTGTAAATGTACATTTTCAAACTTAATACGGTAAGAAATGAAAGTTATCAACAATCACGTCTGAAGTACTTCAAGTTGTCAAGTTTAAAAATCTTCATATTGCCATAGCAACAACTTGATATGCTATATTTCCTATGTATACCTTCAAATGGCGCAAACATTTTTCATTGGATCTAATGGCAATGGTTTTTCTATGTATACCTTGAAATAATTCTCACTGTATATATATATATATATATATATATATATATATATATATATATAAATATATATATATATATATATATATATATATATATATATATATATATATATATATATATATATATATATATATATATATATATATATATATATATATATATATATATATATATATATATATATATAAATATATATATATATATATATATATATATATATATATATATATATATATATATATATATATATATATATATATATATATATATATATATATATAAATATATATATTCATTAGGTAAAGTTTAGGGTTTAACGACTCAAGGAGAATTTGAGGGAGGAAGTACCCACTTATCTAAGCAAGCCTTTTCAATATTTTCATTGCTTCTTTAGGGTTTCCACAATAAAAAAATAAACTGAATAAATTACATCACAGACTATGTGCTAAACTAAAGTGAATATATTGAAATTCCATCTAAATATTATTTACGTTAATAATTTCGTATTAATTCAAGTTCTGTTTTATCATTAATTTATTATTCAAATGTAACTAGCAAATTATCCTTATATATTAAAAACAATATAACATATCACGCCCTTCATTAAATATATTATAGGTTCTGATATTGTTTTCAATATGAAAGAAAATTTGAATCATAAACTATTAATACAAAAAACTTGATATAGAACCGAATTATTAACGAAAATAATATTTATATAGAATTTGAATATATACCTTTAGTGGGAGTATGTTGTTAAATAATGCTGAAGTTAGAATAATATTTTGCTTAACTTTCGGTGAGGACACAGTGAGTGATGAAATTGTATTCGAGTTTATTTATGCGAATTTTTTTGATTTTACAAACACTGAAGAAGCTAAAAGAATATTGCGAAAGTTAATTTTATTAGATAAGCAACAAAAACTCTGAACAGGACATACCTATATATATATATATATATATATATATATACATATATATATATATATATATATATATTCATAGGTATATATATATATATATACATCATATATATATATATATATATATATATATAATATATTTATATATATATATATATATAATATATATATATATATATATATATATATATATATATAAATAAATATATATATATATATATATATATATATATATATATATATATATATATATATATATATATATATATATATATATATATATATATATATATATATATATATATATAATCATTCAAATTGTTGTTGCCTGTGAACTATTTCTAATCTCTTGATAATAATTAGCAATAACAGGCTTGTTGAATCTCAAAAAACTCGATTTTATTAAAAAGTTGACGTTTCGCCACGACATTCGTGGCTTCATCAAATCTTTTGAAAAAATTGAAATTTCTTTGACATTTATTGATTTGAAAAATTTGAATAGAAGAAGACTACTATTTTCACTAAAATTCGGCTGTGGCCGTTCTTTGTTCTTTATTAAGATCTTTTCAGACCAATATTAACATTCTAATCTGTTATTATTAGATGGTAAGGGAAACCACAGAAACCTTTACCCACGTAATGTCCGAAATAGGTTCAAATTATTTTGATTTTGAAAAGTCAAAGAATAAAAAGAAAGATAAATAGTACCATATTCTTTGACTTTTCAAAATCAAAATAATTTGAACCTATTTCGGACATTACGTGGGTAAAGGTTTCTGTGGTTTCCCTTACCATCTAATAATAACAGATTTGAATGTTAATATTGGACTGAATAGCACGTAATAAATAACAAAGAACGGCCACAGCCGAAAAATTTTAGTGAAACATAGTAGTCTTTTCTATTCAAATTTTTTCAAATCAATAAATGTCAAAGAAATTTCAATTTTTTCAAAAGTTTTGATAAAGCCACGAATGTCGTGGCGAAACGTCAACTTTTTAATAAAATCGAGTTTTTTGAGATTCAACAAGCCTGTTAAGCTAATAATTATCAAGAGATTATATATATATATGTATATGTATATATATATGTATATATATATATATATATATATATATATATATATATATATATATCTATATAGTATTTATATATATATATATATATATATATATATATATATATATGTATATGTATATGTATATATATAATATATATATATATATATATATATATATATATTATATATATTCAATTCTTGTAGCTATTTGCATTGGTTAACACAATTCATAATTCCGGACACGTTTGGTGCGTACCGCGTGGCCATCTATCTCGTGGACTTACGCGTCTTGCTCCCTCGCCCTTCTCGCTTCCCGTTGGCATCATTGATTGATAAAAAAAAAATTTGGATATCTTCCAAATGGTTTTGTTTGAAAATTTCATATTCTAGAAGTGATTATTATTATTGGAAAAAAGTTTACACGAAGAAGTGTTTTTATTTTTGGATCTACTTTCACCTCTAGAATATTTAGGTATATAATTCAGGACCATCTTGTATAATATTAGCGTTTTTGCATGATCGAAATTGAAGTATTCTAATCTACTTTCACTGATCTTCTGTAAGATATGGAAGCAAAACATTTTGTAAATTTCACTGATAAACCTCGCTTATTTCATGTCTAACATATCAAACTACCGACCGTCGATATCGTCTATTGCGTTGCATTAGTTTTTCAGCTTGACTGAGCATGTGACTTAATCACTTCCTGTACAAGTTATAAATTTTCTTTTGTAACGGCTTATTGCAACTTCCACTTGGAATTGCCAAATTTGTATACACGACATCGATTTTTTTCTTTTTCCCTTTCAGTATTATTCCTCCAAGCGTATTGTCTAACACGGAAATACAACAGCAAGAACTATGAGTGATCAATTTCTTTCTAGCATTAGAAAGTCCGTGATCAATTTGCGTGTAATAATTGGTTATTAGATGGATTACATGTATGAAGTTTACGTGTGTTTGGTAAAATCGATGTTTTTCTTCCTACATGAACTCAGTCAGCCGTATGATGCTAGAAATGAGGAGGTGGATATAAAATAGACACTGAAATAACAACGCTTAAATTCTAAAATTGAAAGAACTTCAAAGAATATATTAACGGACTGTAAAGAAACGCGTGAGTTGCAGAGCTTCATCTCTCAAGTTATCTTTAAGTTTTTTAGACTTCTAAAAGTAAAAGTAGACATATTTTACAACGACTTTGTCTGTCTGTCTGTCTGTACGCATGCTTCAGCGGAAGAACGGTAAGAGATACAGGTTAGGGTATCCGCACAACGCGCCTGGATGGTAACCTGGCTGGTCGCTGGTAGCCTAGCTGGTAGAGTTAAAAACCGCTAGATACTCGCACGTCGAGCCGGTGGATGGTAGCTGGTCATACGGAAATCAACCCGCGTAGTGTGCAGATGTGTGGTTAAAATGGATGATTTAAGTAGTGACAGTGATGATTTTTATTTATTAGAAAACAATGTTAAAAAGTGGTTCTTACAACAGAAAGCTGAAAAAAGGTTTACGGTACATTCTATTAATCAAAAAAGACAAGAATTTGGAGAATATCATCATTTATTCAAGGAGCTGTGTGATTATCCCGATCGTTTCTTCTCGTATTTGAGAATGAAGCGGAAAACTTTTCAGGACAAACAGTCCGAAATTTTGCCACCCGACAACAACAACATTCTTTCAAATTGAATAAAGAAATTTCAAATATTGCCAAACACTTTCTAGATTCAAGTCTCTCTTTTCCAGGCATACCTATATAAATAATATAAAAATTTCACATACAGCTCCGAAAAGTAAGAAACCAAATATTTTAGAGTACATAGAAATATATGAATATAATAAAACTAACCCAGTCAATTCGTTAAATGATCAAACAGATGTAAGAATTCCTTACATCTGTTTGATTCTCATAGTATGCCTACTATGACCGACACTATACAATGCAAAAATACTCGCTTGAAAATGTAGTAGTACTACGAACCTGCTGCCGCAAACAATTCAATAAAATAGCGATACAAAAAACAAAGTAAAGTGTTTCTCATTTATATTTGAAAATTTTATTATCACAAAGTAACGGACAAAATATTTAGTATTTCAGTTCTGAATATGAAAATGATCTTAAATTTATAATTAATATCTACATTCATTTCTGCGGCAACACCATTCCATGTCCATTTCGCAAGCTGGTCGCTGGTAGCTGGTAGAATGTAAAATGTTGTTCTTCCAGCGACCAGCGAGATAGCCCGCTAGCATACAATCGACCGGACCTTCGCGCACGTACGGTACCCCATAAGAAACTACGAAGATAATTCTTGCAGCCAGGCGACCAGCTAGGCTACCATCTAGTATCCAGGCTCGTTGTGCGGATACCCTTAGCTCTCACCAGATTCTGAACCGGGATGGTCGATATACCTTTGAAGTAGAAAACTCCGATAACCTTCAGGTCGATAACGTGATCTAAGTATCTCGAGAAAGGTAAAAGTTAGAGAAAAAATTTTAATTATTATTAAAGCCTATCAAAAAATAAATTCAAATAAGTTTTTTCTGGTTTGATGAAATTCTTTAAGTTTGTCCTATACGCACATAACCTACATGTCGTTTTGAAGTCCCTCTTTAGGCTCACTCATGTGGCGTTGCTAACTTGTTTTCACGTAAAAATTCTTAATCCCATTTTGAAGGGGCTGAAAAAATGCACAATGCTTGAATATTTGAAAAAACATGAAATTTCTACATGAAAATGACATCGTTGGAGAAAAACATTTTAAATCAACAAATAGCTATTCGTCAATATCAACCTAACATCTTTCTAACTGAATTTATAATAGTTGTAGAGTTCCACAATTCTCGAAAATCTTCAATAACGAATGAAAATCCAACATAAAAACTCCTACAGTAAAAAACATTCAATTGAAACCTCCAGTGGGCACTTCTCTAACTTCAACTCGATTCACTTACATAACCCTCTGGAAAATAGTTGACTACAGTGCACTTTGTGAAGAAGCTATACAATTTTTGTTACTCATCGTGACAAAGTACTTATTTGGAATTTTTTAGCATCCTGATGAAGAGCTGGGCTCGAAATATAGATGTAACTGACGCCCAGTCTACCATTGACAAGGTGCCTTTGCTGAGAACCCTAAGACGAATTTAATAATTCGGCATATTTCAGTACCTTGTTTATATATATATATATATATATATATATATATATATATATATATATACATATATAAATTAAGAGACTCAATAATATAACCTAACTTAGCCGAAATCAAACTTCTTTGTAAAATTCATACAACTTGGCAACACCGGCCTTGCTGCTGTACTGTCGTGTGGTGATCTAGACGGGCTACCATATAGAGTTATATAATAGAATATTAAACAACAAGGTTTATAAACGACTGTTTGCACACGAGCCATACAAATTGATGGAATGACCCAAAGGCGATACTTTTTATATGACTGCAAATAGGAACCACACATATCTTAGTTTATTTGTGAAACTTGGTTTTGTTAGGAAAACTTTGTAAACAACAATTTTTTGAAGTATTCGATCAAAAGTACAATGCTATGAAACTTAGCCAGCTTGAAATATTGCAAAATTTTGACATTGTTAAGTGAGTACCATGTGGCTCCGTAGCTCAGTGGTCAGTGCGTTGAACTTCTGTACAGAAGGAAGGCGGATAGAACCCACTCACGGCTACAGACAAAAATGCGCTCTGGCTCCTTTGATTTCTAGGTAATGTTTTAACGATTGACATTTGTTTGTTTATGAAAATCAGTTGTAAATATCGTAGTCGTATAGTCAGTTGTGTCACAAATATATATGCAAACTCTCTTGCCTCTTTGGGGGTTAATTGGTTAATTATACTTAGTAAGTTGAGATTGATTTAATTTTGACCATTAATTTTCAAAAGGTGGTGGATGTTCATAATAATACTATAATAATAGTCTTTATGGTAAATTAAGTAATCCCAATACAAGAACATTACTGTAGCTACATTTGTCTTAGCCTATATTACCAAGGTGTGTCAAAAGTAACAGCATTTTGAATTTGCAAGATATTTTAAATGTATTGTATCTTGTACCTATACATACATACAGTAATGACCAAAATTATATGGACACTATGGCTATTTTTCCAGATGGAGAATATGCATTAATTGTAGACGAGACTGGTAGTTATCGAGCTATAGAAAAAGACAAATTAGTAAATATCATAAATGAATCTAACCCTAATCCAAACAAAACGACCCAAGACTTGGAAATTAGGAAGCAAATTGATAGCATCAATAACTCAAGAAATAAAAAATATATCATCCTTTGATCAGCTTGAAGCTGTTGAGAAAATTACTGCACCTATTCATCCAACATAAAGGGCGGTACACAGTGGCGATACAGAAAAACATGTCATGGGTCTATCCGGACTCATATATATTCCTCATAATAAAAATTTACTTCCTCAAAGATGCTCCACCAAAAATCAGTCCAAAAATGCGAAAAAAAAAATTCTAGCAAAACCTAAGCCAGAAGACGCAATTTGAATAGCAAAATTTGCTAAATCAACTGTTAATTGCATCTTGATTCCTAACAATAATAAATATTAGAGTTAATGTTATGTAATAATCTCATAAACTAGAATAAGTATTACTGAGTAAATACCTAAAGCTGAGAGAGCTCAGATATTTTAATTTTTAGTTTGTGTTTATATTTTTTTGTTTATCTCTTTTGCGTTTGCCTTTTAGCTCAGTTTGAATAAATACTTTATTATTACGTCTGCCTACGTGTTTGATTTTGTTTCCTTAAATCTTTTTTTTTCACCAATTGAAAAAAAAATTTACTATCTAGATAGCTTAGGTTAATAATAAATTTCAAATTTTCTTTGTTTTCAATTCAATTATTCATAATTGATCATTCAACTATACATAACATAGTAATTTTCCATTGATTCTAAATCTCGAAAAGATCAAAATAATAAATTAAAAAGTTGCGGATTCTTACGAACTAAAATACATACGAATTAAAATACATATACGTTCAAATAATCGCGCAAAATCGAAGGAGCCAGAGTGCATTTTTGTCTGTAGCCGCGAGTGATAGAACCCCATCCGAACTAACAAATTAATGCGGAGCCACCTCTCGGAAGGCAATGGAAAACCACCGAGAAGTATTCTGCATTGTAAAGCCTCTCTATAAAGACGTACGAAACCATTGTAAAACTGTAGGTACCTTCTATTCGTGTAGGTATGTCACGCACAACACGAATAGTTGTAGAGAGGTCGCCTACACCCGAAACTGGGTGAGGCACTTGAAGAAGGAGAAGATAGTACAAAAAAAAACGCAGTGAGCGATAGATGCGTGCTCCATGATGAAATATCCGTGCGTAGTGTTTTGCACACGGTGTGTGCAAAGTACCGCTTTCGGAGCAAATTTTCAATGCGCATAACATCATTTTCTGAGGCAGCCGTATAAAAATATGTGTACCTACCTACATATATAATTCCTTGCTATTTTATGAGAAATACGTCAAAAAAGAAGACTCTCGGTTCTTACATTATTACATAGTGTCCTTAGAATACGAAAGATACCCGTACCTTTCATTCAATGCCGAAGTTACATTATAATATTGAGTGACCTATAAATTAGCAATTTCTGCATATAAATTGCAAAGTACACCATTTTTATTATTACTCTCGAATAATGAATTCCAGTGGTAGTTCACAACTGCTGACAGAATAACTAGAGCGTAGATCGTGTAATTTCGTGAAATAAGTCAAATTAATGAAAGTTAGTTAGTGAAACTAACCGTATAAAATCCGAACTCGAATTGCATTTGGCAAATTAATTATAATATTGCAGAAAATACTCAACTGGAGCATCAACGCTTTATGTTAATTTTCTTCATCTCATTCTCATGCTTATTTGCAAGTCTTCAACTTATTTCATTTTTTCAATTTGTTTTTTAAACAATTGTTACTTTCAATATTATCAGATTTTATACAAAAATTTCCAAGAGAATATTCATTAGGAACATCTTTTTTGTCGTATTCTCCCCGACAATAAATGACTATGGCAGCGTATCGAAAGTCAACAGTCAGGTAGTTTTTTTTATCTGTTTCAGACGTCTTGGAACGAAATTTTCGAAATTTTTGTGATATGTGATCGATAGATAAATATACATATATAGGTATATATATATATATATATATATATATATATATATATATATATATATATATATATATATATATATATATATATATATATATATATATATATATATATATATATATGTGTTAATTTTCAGGTTCTCGCGGAGATAACCTGGTTGTCTGGTTTCCCGGGTAGCTGTTCCTACCAAGAAGAGCTACCTGAAGATGGCAAATGTGATTTTGCCGAAACATCGAGCAGAGTTCAATGAAGACGAAGCCCATACGCGGATATAAACCCGGGAAACCAGACAACCAATATATATATATATATATATATATATATATATATATATATATATATATATATATATATATATATATATATATATATATATATATATATATATATATATATATATATATATATATATATATACAGTGTGACCCATTTTTAATGGAAACACCACTGTAAAATTTGTCAAGTATTAAAAGGTCTACTTTGGGACAAAATCTTAAATGTTTATTCCAATTTTCAGGGCATGCTACGATAGTTTTCCTTATTCGAAATTCGGGATTTTTTATTAGCGATTTTTTTATTGAAAAAGTTACCGCGCCACTGGATTCAGCGTCTCTGAATAGGTAAAACCAAAATTTCATAACATTGCAAATTTATGAGAACTCAAAATTCGAAAACTCACACTTAACAGTCACAAAAAACACCCAATATCAACAGATAGCTATAGAAATATTTTTTTTAATGATTTCAACAATAAAGTGCCACTAAATAAATACTCTACAAACCACTTAAGCACTTCTAAAGTCATCTCCCGAAAGGCATATAATTTCAATTTTGTTGGCCATGACACAAAATATTTCGTGAGGTTAGTGTCAAATCGTAATCATTTCCATGGAAACTAAGGTTTAAATTGAAAAATCTATTAGGTCTTAGTTTTATTTGATTTGCGTGAAAACTTGAATGTAATTTCGTTATTTTCAGTCAAGATATTTACGCTATTAAATTTTTTTTATCTGGTGGCACATTTATTTTTGAAGTCATAAAAAAATATTTCCATGGCTATCTGTTGGTATTTGGTGTTTTTTTTTTGATATTGTTAAGTATAAGTTTTTGAATTTTGAATTTTTATAACTTTGTTATGATTAATATTTGTGCGTGGTAATTTTTTTTCAATGAAAAAAAAACGCTAATAAAAAATCCCGAATTTCGACTAAGAAAAAATATCGTAGTATGCCCTGAAAATTGGAATGAACATTTCAAATTTTGTCTCAAGGTAGACCTTTTAGTACTTGACATTTAAAAAAAAAGTGGTTGAAATCGGTTTACAACTTCAAATTTTACAGGGGTGGTTCCATTAAAAATGGGTCACACTGTATATATATATATATATATATATATATATATATATATATATATTTATATATATATATATATATATATATATATATATATATATATATATATATATATATATATATATATATATATATATATATATAAATATATATATATCTCTTGATAATTATTAGCAATAACAGGCTTGTTGAATCTTAAAAAACTCGATTTTATTAAAAAGTTGACGTTTTGCCACGACATTCGTGGATTTATCAAAACTTTTGAAAAAATGGAAATGTCTGACAGTTATTGATTTGAAAAAATTTGAATAGAAAAAGACTACTATGTTTCACAAAAATTTTTCGGCTGTGGCCGTTCTTTGTTATTTATTACGTGCTATTCAGTCCAATATTAACATTGAAATCTGTTATTATTAGATGGTAAGGAAAACAACAGAAACCTTTACCCACGTAATGTTCGAAATAGGTTCAAATTATTTTGATTTTGAAGAGTCAAAGAATAGGGTACTATTTATCTTTTTTTCAAAAATTTCTTATTGCGGCTGTGGCCGTCTTCAGCTATTAATTACGTGCTATTTAGTCCAATATCAACAGACAGGTCTGTTGATATTAGATGGGAAGGGAACCACAGAAACCTTCACCCACAGAAACCTTCACCCACCTAATACAAAATAGGTTTAAAATATTTGATTGTTGTCTTTAAAAAGACATTACTTGTAATTTTGGAGATCACATGTTCTAAAATATACTTTCTTTTCAGAAAAATTGAAAATTCTAGATGTTTAGATTTTGTCTAAGAAGATGAGTTGTTACGGTTAGAGTTTGTTTGTTGAATTATTCAACAGATTTGAATGTTAATATTGGACTGAATAGCACGTAATAAATAACAAAGAACGGCCACAGCCGAAATATTTCAGTGAAACATAGTAGTCTTTTTCTATTAAAATTTTTTCAAATCAATAAATGTCAAAGAAATTTCAAATTTTTCAAAAGTTTTGATAAAGCCACGAATGTCGTGGCGAAACGTCAACTTTTTAATAAAATCGAGTATTTTAAGATTCAACAAGCCTGTTATTGCTAATAATTATAAAGAGATTAGAAATAGTTCACAGACAAAAAAAATACTAATATATATATATATATATATATATATATATATATATATATATATATAATTCTTGGTACATATTGGCATCCCTTGCGGCTTCATTGAATCAAAAGAGCTGAAATTGGTTATCTGGGATTATTTTCGTGGCAGAACAAACTATCAACATTTGGAAAAAAAACTTCAACTGAAGACATATTTATTTCTTGTTTTTTCGTAGGTTCGGAAAATTTGCCCGACTCTACAGCTTCTCCAGATTTAGTTAGAGGTTTGAAAATTGGTACGAATCGGTAGACTATGCTATTTAGGCGTGGTTCTACAGTAAGCGATTCAAACGTAGCGAATTTTATTTCCAACAAAATAAATTATTGTCCAATTTTAATTTCGGTTTAGTATTAAAGCATGATTAAATTTTTTTTGTGGATTAAATAATAGATTTGAATCTTATTAATTTCTCGAGACAATCGCTAAAACATAGCTAAAATGATTTATTCACAAATTGAACAGGAAATATCAAACACATTGTATTTTTGGCATTAGTCATAGTCGATAACTATCATTTAAATAAATAATCATCACCTAATTCATTAATTCAACTATCATAAAGGAAACCGTTTATATATAAAATACACCATCCAAGAAGGTCGCCATGAATAAACATAAATAAACGGAATTAATGTTGAAAGAAAAAACAAATATAATAACTCAAAATTCTCTTCGATATCATCATCATCATCATCATATCATTTAATTCGCCTCATTATGAGAGTCTGAGGTCGAAAAATTACACGCACGTTCCACCGGGAAAATCATGTGTATATTATGAAATTACGCGTCGTTCAACCCGTGTAAACAAAAACTGCAATGGTATTTCCTTGAAGCCAAGGTTCAGGAACTTCCTCCGATGACGTTATCGACATCTCGACCGTGTTGCACTAGACTAACGAAGCGACATCGATGAGATATGGTATCGTCGTCTGCACGTTGTAATTAATGTAGGTCAGCAAGTCTTGATACTTCACAGGTGATATATTATAGACTACAACGTCCAGGATGAATTTATTGAATTTTTTGCTTTAATATTCATGAGTTCGTATGAGGTGCGAAATTAGTGGAAATTAATGGAAGAGCTGTATATTTCCTTATTCATTGCAAGTGAAAAATTCGAATATTCGTTGAAATTTGAATAGGACCTCGCTTGCATCAGCTGGAAGCCAGATGTTAATTTGAATTAATTTGCTTATGATAAATCGATGGTAAGATTTATTGTTAATATATATATATATATATATATATATATATATATATATATATATATATATATATATATATATATATATTTCTATATATATATATATATATATATATATATATATATATATATATATATATATATATATATATTGCTATCCTGAGTACATTCTCTAAAGTATTCGTTTTTGATTTATCACGAGCATTCGATAGTCTGTCGTATTAATTCATTTTATACAAGCTTTATAACTTGGGATTCAGGGTTTTCTTTCACGATTGGATTCGGAGTTATCTCGAAAATAGAGTCGCATCTGTTCGAGTTGATGATCGTTGTTCAAGTGAGCGAAACTTGAAATTAGGAATGCCTCAGGGCTCTTTCCTTGGACCACTATTGTTTCTCCTATTTATAAATAACCTCCCACCAAACTTGAGGAAAATTTTCATCAAATTACTGAACTCCGCAATAAGACACTACACCGGACTATCAGGATAATACTGTTCGCCGATGATTACTCTATAGCGGTTTCAGCTGAGACGTTAGATGAATTACGATCTCTATGTGAGCTCATTATGTAAAGTTTCATCGAGTGGTGTCACAAAAATAGAATTAAGATAAATGTCAATAAAACGGAATGCATTCGTTTTACTGTATCTGGCTATGGGAGTAAAACATTTATTGTTCAGCATTTGGATACGGTTATCTCATCTAATGATCATGTTAAGTTTCTGGGTAAACACATTGACAGATGTCTAAAATGGCATTCGCATATTGATGCCCTATGTATAAAACTCAATAGCTCCTATTATGCGTTAAGTGGAATCAAAAGTTCTTCGGCTAAATTCTCTTATTAACGTCTACTATTCTTTAGTATATTGTCACCTATCTTACAATGTTTTGCTATGGGGTAATTCTTCAGAGGTTAATAGAGTATTCTTCATTCAAAAACAATAGTTCGTTTAATGTTCAATTGCCATCCATGGTCCACTTGCAGACCCTTCTTTATAGACAATAATATTCTCACTCTGGTCGCTTTATTTATATTTAAATGTCTACTATATGTGAAAGAAAATGAGGATAGTATTGTAAAAATTTCTAGTTTTCATTCACATGTTACCAGAAATAAGAATGAATTGAATTTTTTCATTCATAAAACTACTAAGTTTGAAATGTCACCACTTTATCAGAGTATTAAGATTTTTAATTATCTATCACGATATATTGAAAATCTTCAGAAAAACAAATCCAAGAAGATTGTCAAAAACTTTCTATTAAAGGAATGTTTCTATAATGTATAAGATTATTACAGCTATAATTTCAGTGAAAATATATTTGAATGATGTAATCATTGTTTGTACCTATATCTTTATGACTTGTCCTATACATGTAAATAATAATTATGTCTTACAGGATCAATAAACCATTATTATTATTATTATTATTATATAAAATAATGATATATATAGATATATATATATATATATATATATGTATATATATATATATATATATATATATATATATTATATATATATATATATATATATATATATATATATATATATATATATATATATATATATATATATATATATATAGCCAGGCGAGTTTTTCTTCAAAATCAAGGCTGATCATATAATTTGTCTGGTGGGGCTGGATTATGGAGTTGCTATAGCTCGATTGCTTCCACTTATACGTGGAGAATGATGGAAACATCTAGATCGCCACCGCTAAATATTGAAGCGATAAACAGTTGTTTCTGACCTAATTTGATTCTTGTCAGTATCACATATGTATGTACATCTGCAGATGAGTTTTGGAAAGGGACCCGTAAACCAGAAAATCTACATATTCTCTTACAGTCAGGCAGCGCTGAAAGTTCTAGCAAGTTTCCAGATCAAGTCAATACTAGCCTGAGAATGTTCATAAATCCTTTGGATTCTGGCGGCTTAAAATGAGGTTACACTCAGGTGGGTCCGAGTACGCAGACTCCCTTGCAAAAATATTGTGTGGAAACAGATTTATGGGGCCTTAAACAGTACTGGGAATACAAAAAGCACTGGTTCGCTCCTTCATGACACGATAGGTACAACTATTACATCAGACATATTGGAAATGCGTGTCAAGGTTGAATCACAGTCAACTTATGGTTGAGAAACTATCGAATGTACTGTCTAATGACATCCTCAACTTGAACAGATAAAACAGATGATCACTGCTCCCTCAGGAAATGAATGCAAGCCATCGGTATATATAGAGAAGAACTTCTATGTGGACAGTGTATGAAGGAGGAAGAAAGTGCCTCTCATAGCATCTTCGAATGCGATGGTCTTCTGGAGAACTTATCTAATAGGGGATAGAATCCCCAGTGAGATCCGAGAGATCCTTACCATAAAATACTTAGTTACTAGACTGCTAAGCCCGTTAAGGGTAGCATATTTCTTCAAATAAGACGACGCAACCAGAAGCATAAAGGGCATGAAAGTCGAGGTGCAGATGTTCTAAGCCTTGACTAGTCTACGCTGAGTTAATCAATCAATCAATCACATACCTATCTGTCGCAATGAACCAAATCAATGTTCTACCAATTAATAATCTAATCGATCGAACGACGTAGTTAAAAAACACACAACGACGCGGTTCTTCAAAATTTCCAAGTTCGTACACCTCCAGTCAGAAGAGAAATACTACGAGTGTCAATCAACTTCATCGCCCAAATGTTTAATTAGCAAAGCAGTGCTAAAATGAGGAGGTATTGTTTTAAAGTGATTTCTTTAAGCACGCTGCGAGAGTGATGCCCACTGTTGTCATTATTCAATGACAGGTATGAAGTATACTAGCAAAGTGAGATTATTCGTATCTAAAAATACTTATGAAAATATAAAACGAAATATAGCTGGCCATCAAGATGTTTTTAACATTCTTCGCTTCAAGGATGAGTGGAAACAAAAGAGCTGTCGCAACTTAATTAGCCAGTCCTACCAAGGAAATCGCATTATGAATTATAGTAATTTTTTAGATAAATTCAGTTCACATATATATATATATATATTTATATATATATATATATATATATATATATATATATATATATATATATACATATATATATATATATATATATATATATATACATATATATATATATTTACTAGCTGACCCGGCAAACGTTGTTCTGCCATATAAATCATTTTTATGTATTCATCTATCTACCGATGTATATTTACCTATCTAACTATATATCTATCTATCTAGATAGTTATCTATCTTTCTATCTATCTAACTATCTATCTATCATTCTATCTATCTATCTAATCTATCTTTCTATCTATCTAGTTATCTATCTTTCTATCTATCTATCTATCTATCTAGCTAACTATATATCTATCAATCTATTTGACCCGGTAAAAATGTTAATCATTGGGTGTATGAAAAATATATTACGACCTATTCTCAAACCGACTATTGTTATTTTCGATTGCCATCTTGCAGCCCTATTGCGGACCTGTGGATAAAATTTAAAAAAAGGGAAGATGCAAAAATAGCAGTTGATCGTAGAAGGGTAAACAATTGAGAGTAATATTAATTTTTCTATTCTAAGTCATGACAAAATAAAAATGACATAGATTGGAAATAATTTTATATTGTTTTTAATTATTCTCAAATTTTCTAATTTCCCGCGCAATTTTCTTAATTTTTTTCTTTCATAAGAACCTTCTTCTGACAATAAAAAACACAACAAAAAAAGAATTGATGAAATCGGTCCAGCCGTTCAAGCGTGATGGCGGGACCAAGGGAAATAAGGATTGCTCCTATACTTTCCATTTTCCTTCTCATAGTAGGCATGCAATTTGTTGATATTTTGACGTTTGTTGAATATATTTGTCATCATTATATTTAGTGAATGTCATTGCTGCTTTCTTTGTGTAGTCTTATAGAAATAATGGAAATGGAAATGAATTTTCCCAAGAAAATCATAGAAAATGCAGCCAAAGCGTCGAATAATTCATTGCCGGAGAAATCCAGAGTCATATACGACAAGGATTATGACGTATTCAATCAATGAAAGTTGCTTCATTTCTCCTCGTACAATGAGCGGGCGGTATGATCCATAATGCCCGCTCATAACACCCTAGGGCATAATAAGTGTATTTATAGCAACCGTATCTAAGGTAAAATCAACAAATAATATAAAAGTGAAAAATAAATGTCTATTTTGAAACAGTGCGGATGGGATTACCTTGTTCTCTAAATATGATGTATGATTGCTAGATTTCGTATTATTGAAATTTCTCATCAAGACTTCTTTTAATTTATTATTACTGTTGTTCAAACAGAAATTAATATTGAAAAAGAAGTCAGTAACAATGGCCCATAAAGCAGCCCACAGCTCACGATCATTTCATACAAATACAATAATGAACGGCTGATTGAAAATTTCATAAATTCTCTAGTCCAGGTGTTCTTCCTACTCGAACGAATACAAATTAGTCTCGAGCTTCTGATAAGTTACTTTAATAGCCCTAATAAACTTCTGTTACTGTCATGTGAATCTGACACAAATCGATTGTTTGTAGTTCATTTCAAAAAGCTTAGAATTCACGGTGTGCTGCAATATATTGTGTTCGTTACGCCCACACGTCTGTGACCATCTAAATGGGTCAATGGTCGCCATAATTCTGCTACTGAAGATTTATCTGTCTGTCTTTTGCCTGAAGGACAAATTAATTGCTCACAGTCCATGATTGTTTTATAATCACCATCGCAGGGAGCAACTTCATTGTAATCGATCGATTTAATTATTATTTCGACGGTATATTAACCAACTCGCTAATAATTGAGCTGAATTAAATGAAGAATGAGTCGAGCTAAAGCTCCAAATACTAGACTCACGAATTTTGGTTGTTACCCCCCAAACGGCTTGACTGATTGAAATGATGTTTTGCCCAATCATAACCAATGTTGAAAGGAAGGACATAGGCTATATGAATAAAACATAACGGAGGAATGATCAGTTATAATATCACAAGAGTATCGAGAATAATCGATTATACTTCCGAATCACGAGAAGTATTTCACGAAACATCACGAAAGTGCAGCTCGAGTGATGTTTTAAGAAAATACGTCGAGTGATGAGGTCAGTGTAACAATTATTTTCGTTTGCGCGAGTTGGTATTCGTTACGATTATATAACAAATAAACAACATCGCCAGAACAACAACCAAAGCGTTGCGACCTGAAAAATAAAACGAAACTTCACTTGCATGTTGATGTTTTTTGAAAGACGTCAAAAAATCGTCTATATGAAAACATTCACATTTTGACACGAGGCGAAACACCAAAGCGGTTATACAACGTCGTCAATGGTATTCACCTATCAATACGTGGTGTAACTATGCAAAACTCACAGATTCTATTGGCTTATTCACACATGAGTTATATAATCAGTTATAATATCTCAAAAGCATCGAAAATAATCGATTATACTTCCTAGTCACGAGACGTATTTTGCGAAACATCACGGGAGCCCAGTTCGAGTGATGCTTTAAGAAAATACGTCGAGTGACATCCTTTAACATAAATTCGATTATTATTATTATTAATTATAAACTTTAAAATAAAAACACTTGGCTTATGTTTCACAATATAAAAGATAATAAGATACTGTATTTAGCAGTAACGAAAAGTCGACATGTTTCGAGTTATGAACTCATTATCAAGACTGACTACAGGAGAGTATTGCATCGTAATTTATAAAACAGACAAAAGCAAAGGTGATACCTGAAAATCAATTTGTTCGTTTACAAGGGGTAATTGACTATTATGGGCGGAACTTATTTCGAGAATTTCAAGAAGGTCAAGGCGTTTACCCTTGTTACCTGAATGTAACAATTTGGTTTTGTTGAAATCCAGGAAGTGATTGAATTTTATACAATGTTCAGAGAAGCCAGTGGTATTTTTGTTTTGTAAAATTGACTTTTTATGTTCTTCAACACGAATATTTATATTCCTTCCTGTCTGTCCAATATAGAAAGCAGGACATTCGTCGCAAAATATTTTGTAAATACCACTGTTTTCTCCGATGTTAGATTTTTCTTTATTATTGACCAAGAATGACTTCAAGTTTCTTTTATTTGTACAAATTGTTTTAACGTTATTTTTCGATAGTCTGTTACAAATTTTGCTACTCAAATTAGGCACATAATTTATTGGGAAGTATTTTTGTTCTTCATTAATAGTTTGCGTGGGGTATATTGGGAAAAAACGAATAGTATCTGTTGCATTCAATATACCCCACGCAAACTATTAATGAAGAACAAAAATACTTCCCAATAAATTATGTGCCTAATTTGAGTAGCAAAATTTGTAACAGACTATCGAAAAATAACGTTAAAACAATTTGTACAAATAAAAGAAACTTGAAGTCATTCTTGGTCAATAATAAAGAAAAATCTAACATCGGAGAAAACAGTGGTATTTATAAAATATTTTGCGACGAATGTCCTGCTTTCTATATTGGACAGACAGGAAGGAATATAAATATTCGTGTTGAAGAACATAAAAAGTCAATTTTACAAAACAAAAATACCACTGGCTTCTCTGAACATTGTATAAAATTCAATCACTTCCTGGATTTCAACAAAACCAAATTGTTACATTCAGGTAACAAGGGTAAACGCCTTGACCTTCTTGAAATTCTCGAAATAAGTTCCGCCTATAATAGTCAATTACCCCTTGTAAACGAACAAATTGATTTTCAGGTATCACCTTTGCTTTTGTCTGTTTTATGAATTACGATGCAATACTCTCCTGTAGTCAGTCTTGATAATGAGTTCATAACTCGAAACATGTCGACTTTTCGTTACTGCTAAATACAGTATCTAATTATTTTTTATATTGTGAAACATAAGCCAAGTGTTTTTATTTTAAAGTTTACACTTTATTCTTTATGATGTTTCACCAAGTGATGTGCGAGAATTCAATCTCAGTTATTATTATTAATTATTATACTCGGCAATATAGATCTATTCAAATAATGCAAAGTTACTTAATCTTCTTGTTTTAGAGGACTGAAAAATTCTACCAAATTCAGCTTCATATTTCCTCTCAAATAATCTCGTAATTTTTATGTTGATAATAATTGGTTTTCATAATTGTTGCAAAAGTACGGTTTATATGCATCATTTTTACGAATGATAAGAATCAGTAGGTACTTCTATAAATTCTTCATTGTGTTTATATGCAATGATCTATTGATATGTAAATGATTCATCCTTCCTGACGTTTAACATTTTTTCTCAACCGCCCAACTGTAATTAAGTGTGAGTAAATAAATCTATTAACCAGTTGTACCTTGGTATGTACTGTATATGCTGCGAAAAATCCGTTGGAGTATTTTTACTATATACTTTGCAACTACCAAGGACGAATATTGTGGTTAAATAAACAATAGTCAGAAGGTGTGTCATTTATTTTCATTAGTTTTTTTTGTTGTAACAGACATGAAAACGATTTGTTTACATACTTGAGAACTTCGATTATGGTAAAATAAAAATCGATTTTGTAAAAGGTTGCCATCCCAAGTAAACAGTATTGTCATTTTTTAATCTTTTTTTTATATTCTGAGATTTTAAATATTTGAAGTTGACTGTTTACGTCTGCGATTTGCGGACATCGACTTGTCCTCGTCATGTTGCTTGATGGGTAATTTTTTTGGTATTTTCCCCGACAATAATAGGCTTTTGCTGCGTATTGAAAGTCAACAGTCAGGTGGGGAAAGTAGTTTTTTTATCCGTTTTAGAAAAGGATTTTCAAAATTTTTTGAATGTCTTTTATATAAATATATATATATATATATATATATATATATACATATATATATATATATATATATATATATATATATATATACACAGGGTAGCGAGAAAGTCTGGCAACAAGCTATTTTCTCTGAAACTATCAAAGATATAATTATCAAATTCTGGGGTTATTAACGCGATTGCATTTTGCGTTTTTAAGAGGATACGTCAAAGTTTAGTGACGTCACCATTCAGTGTACCGCCAGTGTAACAAAAAAAATAACTAGAATAATAACACATAATCAACAGTTTCTTTATAATAACTGATCAAAGTGTTGGCCACCTGTTTCTTGGCAATAATACAATCTGTCTTGGAAGCTTCGAATGGAATTGTTGATAATTTCTGGAGAAATTCCTTGCATTTCAAGACGTATGCGAGCTTTCAAATCGTTTGTTGGTCACGCGGTCCTTCAGGTATCCCCATAAAAAAAAATCAAGTGGACATAAGTCGGGAGATCTTGCTGGCCACTCAATTACACCTCTGAGGGAAAGTTATATCCAAACATTACCTAATGTTTTTATGAATGTGCGCAGGTGCACCATCCTGTTGGAAATATACGTTCATATTTGGAAATAGAGCATTAGAGAGAGGGGGGAACTTGGGGAACCCCCCCCCCCCAAATGGCCGGGGCCCAATTAATTGTTTTGATTGGAAGCTACTCGATTCACCATTGCCCAAAATACCTTCTGGCTTTTGAATATATGAAAGTTAATTTTACAACAGGATCAAGTAAAAATAAAAAAAATCCGATCTTTGTAGGCATTTACTTTATTTTCACTCGAGTTATGCCAAATGTGTCACGACGCCCCTGTGAAGTGCCCACGGCGCCCCAGGGCGTCCCGCCTCACAGTTTGGGAAACTCTGGGCTATAGGCATGGTGGTTAGTTAGTAAGAGGGTGGTAAATTCTTCACGTAGGGTGCTCATACTTTGGTATATATTAGAAGAGGTGAAGGATATTCAGGTGGTTATTAAGTGGGCATATTTTCACCTCAAACAAGTAGTTTAGGAGATTAAGAAATTTTGTGAATTTTTAGGGTGACTAAGTGAATGGTATGATTGGTATGGGAATGAGATCGATAATTTACATCAAGATGCAAATGCTTTGATATATAACTAATACCTATTCCATTCAAATCGCATCTCGACCTGCTTCGCCACCAATCAGCGATGCACTTCGCAAAAAATACGACCTTTGTGAGCTCTACTGCTCACACGTTTTTTGCTAACTATAAGTTGAACCATAGCCAACACGGTATTTCATGGGAGTTGTATAATTGTCTTGTTGTGGAGGCGTATTTCCCAGCGGTATTCCTACCTATCTTTGAGATATATTCGGTCCGAGAACAGTGTTTTTGCACAGCTGGTTCTTCAAAGATTGTGCTACCTACACAGATCTAAGAAAAATATGAATTTTTATCATTACGGGTGTATGGTTCATCGACACCGTTCAACTACTTGGGATATAGGTATAGAGTTACCTCTTAATATTTGAATATTTAATGAATTGAAGTTGAATGTAAATGAAGTATGTTTTCAGAATTTCTATCGTCTCTTATACCTGAGTTTATTTTGTTACTCAATAAGTAAATGCTTATTCATACTAATCTCAAAGAGGCCTTACGCTGTGTCTTGAGTTCTTAATGAAATTTTAATTGTGGGTGAATAAAAGATTAGCAATAACTCACGATTAGGAATTGAAAGTTTAAATTTTCCAAAACATGTTCAACACACAATGTTAGGAGATTTAAATCCTTTTTTTTTGAGCTATGTAGCTTAACGTTGTAACGTCTCCGAAAAATATGTGATTGAAAAAAAAAAAAATATATATATATATATATATATATATATATATATATATATATATATATATATATATATATATATATATATATATATATATATATATATATGATAAGGTGATAAGGGTTCGGAACGGACAAAAAAGGCCTTTTTAATAAGTGTACTTCATTTATTCCTGTCGACGTTTCCGCTACAATTTCGCAATCTTCATCGGGACACTGCAATTATGAGCTTACTGTTACACAATTACAGAAATAACTGTCTTAAGACTTACCAAATAGTTGAGGTTAATAAGTAAGTAACATGGCAAGGAACAGAATCATAGTTATAACTGGTTAAAAACTTGTCAAACATTTACGAAATTTGTAAAACATGGAACACAAACTGAGTGGACAACACCACGACAATAATTTTTTTTTGTCCACTCAGTTTGTGTTCCATGTTTTACAAATTTCGTAAATGTTTGACAAGTTTTCAAACAGTTATAAGTATGATTCTGTTCCTTGCCATGTTACTTACTTATTAACCTCAACTATTTGGTAAGTCTTAAGACAGTTATTTCTGTAATTGTGTAACAGTAAGCTCATAATTGCAGTGTCCCGATGAAGATTGCGAAATTGTAGTCGAAACGTCGACAGGAATAAATGAAGTACACTTATTAAAAAGGCCTTTTTTTATGCGTTCCGAACCCTTATCACCTCATCATATTGTCATAATGCGGAGGTATTCTGGTCAATTAAATATATATATATATATATATATATATATATATATATATATATATATATATATATATATATATATATATATTTTAAAATGAACCCTCATATTTTTGTTTATGCGCGTTTCGGCTTATAATAATATAGCAGTTTTCAATAAACAATACAAACATTAAATTTTCACGTTGAATAAAACAGTACATTACATAATTCAGTCTTGATGTCTAGATATATTTGAATCTTCGGTTAAAGGATATTATCATATCAGGTTTTCTTTTTTATATTTCTCGCAAAATATTTTCATATATTCTCCCAAAATCATCAATGTCGCTTCTGGAGTTGATTTCTTCATTTTGGATGTTAATCATTTCTATATTTCTCCTGTAATGGTTTTTCTATTTTATTATTTCTGGATTATTGAAATCAAATTGTTGAACTTTTTCAATTGCGTATTTTGCGAGTGCCGTACATTTTTTATTCGTCTGGATTCAATACTTATTACTATTCATATATACGTTTATGTGAATATTGTTTTGTACTCCCAATATAACAAGCGTTGCAATCTCTTCATTCAATTTTATATATAGTGTGTGTTCTGTTTTTATTTTCCACTTAAGGCTTAAATTTAGTGTAGGTGGAGTTTGTCGAGTTATTAGGATGATGACTGATATGTCATTGTAAATATATATATATATATATATATATATATATATATATATATATATATATATATATATATCAGGGGTGGCCAACTTGATTAGACCCAAGATCTACTGTTTACTAACGAAACCCTGTGCGATCTACCAATTACATACATCTTGAAATTTTAAATGAAACAATATACAAATATGTAGTATTTTTTATTTAATTAACAGGGAATACATAAAATAGAAAATTATTCTTAGTAACTACCTTATTTATATTAGTGTGAGCATTGCGTCTGAGCATCTTCCGCTAGATTAGCAAAGTCAGGTTTGTACTTGGAGAATTGCCAACTTAAAGAATCCAATGTATGGGCGTCTGTCAAGCGAGAACGGTGTTTACTTTTTGTTTGTTTTAAGTATAAATGCTTATTCACATAAATATGTTGAAACCAAAACACGAAATGCAGTTGTTCAAGCACAATTCTTCAAATTTGGATATTTCTCGTTGGAAAACCAATGCCCCAGAAATCTAGACCAGAGGATGACCTTGCTTTTAGGAATATATCGCAGCGCAGAGTAAAAATTTCGTTTTGAAGTATCATGTGGTCCATTTGAAATGTATCTGCAAATTTTTTACCATTTCATAGATGTCACTATGATCAAATGGAATTATTAAACGGATAACTGATGAATTCGCAGGAACTTCTCAATTTTTTTGAAATCACTAAAAGCGAATTCGAAGTCTGATACCACTGCCTTAATTTCTGCCGTGTACTTGTCAGGAATGAAATTGTAGGTAGGATGTTTTTCCATATGATTTGATGTTTACAAATTGTTGAAAATGTGTCTTCTTGATGTCAACTATCATAGACGCTGTTTGACTTTGAAATGCTGCAATAGAGCTCATCATTTCTGTTACTGTTTTATTCTTGCCTTGTAGTTCCAGATTTAATGTGCTCAGTTTTCCGGTAAAATCTGCTAAAAATGCTAAATCACATTGCCAGTCTAAATCACGCAGTTGCTGATAATCATCACCCCTCTCTTCAAGAAATTTTATTATTTCGTCCAATAGATCTGGAAATCTTTGCAAAAACTTGCTTCGACTCAACCAACTTACGTCAGTGTGCAATGCCAAATCTGGTTCCTTCTCATCTAATTGCTGTTTAAAGAGCCGCCTTTGGAGAGATTTGCGTTTTATGGAATTTACAATCTTGAAAGAAATATCCATTACATGTTTTGTGTTTAGTCTCTTACTAGCCAGTACTTGTTGAGGAATTATGCAGTGGTAGCTAATGAAGTCTGGAAAGTCTTCGTCTTTGTGACAAAAAGCAATAAAACCATTATGAATACCTGTCATTGCAGGAGCCCCATCAGTTGTCATTGATACGAGTTTATACAAAGGTAGCTTAATCTTGCTAATATATGCTTTGAATTCCGTGAATATATCAAAGGAAATCATCAAGGAAATCATACTTTGCAGTTCTTTTTTCGTCGAGAAATCTTCAAAGACCATCCGAATAAAAATAAGTAATTGTGCAGTATCAGTGATATCTGTTGACTCGTCAAGTTGTAGCGAAAAAGCAACGCAGCGGACGATATCTCTTTGTAGTTGTTCGTTTATGTTTTCACTCATCGTTTCTATACGGCGCATCACAGTATTTCGAGATAGCTGTCCTTCGCGCGCCGAAGAGAAAAAGAGCTACTGCGTGGAAGACATGATAAATAACGGCGATTGAAAAATGATACAATATGATGCGCCCAGCAGTTGGTGATTACTTTGCGCGGTCTGTTCTACGTATTTGTTAACATATAAATATTATTATTAGGTATATTAAACTTATATTTTTTGCCTTGCCACGATCGACTGGACTAATAGCCGCGATCGACCGGTCGATCGCCATCGACCGGTTGGCCACCCCTGATATATATATATATATATATATATATATATATATATATATATATATATATATATATATATATAAATGTATATATATATATATATATATAATATATATATATATACTCGTATATATACATATATATATATATAAACTTATATATATATATATATATATATATATATATATAAATATATATATATATATATATATATATATATATATATATAATGATGGTTACAGTTGCGTAGTTGATTTTAAGGTTAATATATGGAATAATGCTCATTATATTGAGTAATTATCGACAATTTTCATTCATTATATATAATTATCCATTAAATCGGCCAGTTAACTCATAAATCTAATTAAGTAATCGTTTCGAAATCAATTATTGATGCGCATAAGAATCCAGTGTTTCGTTGATTTTGTTTTCGCGCCTATCAGATAAGCAAAGCTCTTCATTATGTGTCATATGTATATACCATTGTTTTGTCAGATTTGTATTGTATAAGTTGAGTAGATTGACGTAATCTGGGTTCGAGCTCGGATTAATTTTTTTTGTTCATTCTTTTGCTGTCGTGTAAGATCAAAGGAAATTCTTGATCTTGATATGTTCTTGGAAATATTTTTGCATAATGCGATTATAATAAGGATGTGGTTTTCAGCATGTGTAATTTTTATTTTGCTGCATTACATAAAAATGTGATTTATTTTTCATTTGTATATTATTTGTTGATTCTACCATAGATACGGTTGCTATAAATACACTCATTATGCCGTTATGAGCGGGCTTTATGGATCATAACGCCCGCAAATTGTACGAGGAGAAATGAAGCAAATTTCATTGATTGAATACTTCATAACCCTTGTCGTATACGACTCTGGATTTTTCCGGCAATGAATTATTCGCAGCTTTGGCTGCATTTTCTATGATATTCTTGGGTAAATTCATTTTCATTTTCATTATTTCTATAAGACTGCACAAAGAAAGCAGCATGACATTCACTGAATATGATGACAAAAATATTCACAAACAACAAAATATCAACAAATGACATGCCTACTATGGGAAGGAAAATGGAAAGTATAGGAGCTATGAACCGATTTTGAAATCGATTTTTCATTATAATAAAATAATTTTTTCGTGAAAAATTGAATCTTGTATGTACCACGTACGTAACTAGATCCTAACGCCCATCGGGCAACATTCATCCCTCGGGCCAAATGTTACCCTCTGGGCGTTAGGATCTATATAACGCGCTTGGTACATAAATAACTATAAAACGATTGAAATCTGATGAATAATGAAAAAATTTATCAGATTTTGACCATAATGTCAAAACATTGTAAAAATTCCACTGCATTTGCATACTATATTTTTATATACTTATATATATATATATATATATATATATATATATATATATATATATATTAAATAAGAGAAGAGATTTTAATCATCTCAGTGAAATTTATTCTTCTTTGTTAGATTTTGAAAAAAACATCCATTTAAGTAATGTTGTGTGAGGAATGGGTTGTTTTCGTTTTTTGAGTCATTTGTACTTTTGGCTAATTTATTTTTTAGCAATAGCCAAATTGTGGACTGTAACTGTCATAGTTCATATTAGAGTATTTTGGAATGCTGTCTATCTTTATTTCTTAATGAAGATGGCTGGTTGCGTCCTTTCAGATAATATGTAACGACGAAGTAGATTTTTTCGTTTTTTTACTTTTAAATTTTATGTCTTCAACAATGTTTCCTCTGAATTAATTATAACTTGTTTCATTATGTTATTATTATGTTAGTTGATGATCATCACATGTTGTGTTTTCGATCAATTATATTTTATAGAAATCATTAATGTTGTATCTCGATCATTACATCTTTTGCAATCATTCTCAAAGACACAGAGAGTATTGTTACTGTTGATTGTTATGTAGCATTATGTGATTTTTCTTTGTGCTTATTTCTTGTAGCTTCCCTGAAGATGACAGTAATCATTGTCGCAATATCGGAATTATAGTGTTAAAAGAGTACACTTTTTGTTTGCTGCTATGCAAAAATATTTTATTCTATAATCTGTATCCTAACTAGTCAGCAAACACTATCATTCTTCTATATATATATATATATATATATATATATATATATATATATATATATATTTTGTGATTTTTCTTTGTGCTCATTTTTTGTAGCTTCCCTGAAGATGACAGTAATCATTGTCGAAATATCGGAATTATTTTGTTAATAAAAGAGCACACTTTTTGTTTGCTGCTATGCAAAAATATTTTATTCTTTAATCTCTATCCTAACTAGTCAGCAAACACTACCCTTCTTCTATATATATATATATATAAATATATATATATATATATATATATATATATATATATATTATATATATTATTTTTGTGTACATTGCGATTGAGTTTTCAACTACTTCAATAATTCAGTCATCACCTTTATTTTTAAACAAATTTGGAAAAATACTAGTTCGACTTTCGAAACTATAACTTTGCAGTGCGTGAAGAATAGAAATATTTTTGTTACCTACATAATTTTTTGCAATGGAATTTATCAATAGCAAAGTGGCGCCATGAATCAATCGACGCCAAAATGAAAGGCAGTTCTGTATATTTTATTGAAACTTACTCTTCATTCAATTCAGGAGCCAGCTTTTTCTATGCAATAACGCAAGTTTCCTTTTCTTTTCAGGTTCATAAACATATGACCATAGATGAATTGAAAAGTGTGTTCCATGTAGATCATCACGACCTAGGTGAGTTTACTATGTATTGGAATTTCCCTATTTTGACCAAGAAGCTCAATAGAATTGTTATTCTAATCCTTCCAGATCGAAATTACCATACTTGTTGAGCAGTTAACGTTTCATCGGGAAATTCATAACATTCTCAAAAGTTTTGAATTATTGAAATGCATACGGAGATCATTAATTTAAAAATAAAAATAGTTGTTGTTTATGACTGAAAAATTTTGCAGCTATGGCCATTTTTAGTTAACAAATATATGCTATTCAGTCCAATATCAGCAGTCAGGTCTGCCTATGTTTGATGGTTAGGGACACCGCAAAAAAACATTACCAACATAATATACAGAATATGTTTCAATTATTTGATTCAAGGTGGTATTTATGAATTTTCAAGAAATTGAGAAATTGAAAAATCATAAAAAAACTACCCATGTTTCATTAAATTTCTTGCGGCTGTAGCCGTCTTTGGTTACTAGTTGTATGTAATTATAGTGCTATTTATTTATTAATATTATGTGAATAGTAACTGAAGACGGCCACAGAAAAAATTTAATGTAACATATCTGTTCCTTCATTCATAACCCCAAAATCAATTTCTATCTTGCAAAAAGTTTCGTGAAAGTCGTTGTTTTATGAAGTAAACGTTAACTGTTTAAGAAGGTCATTTTTCAAACTCAACTGGCCTGTTATGGCTAAAAAAAGCACAGGCAAGAAAAATATAAATATATATATATATATATATATATATATAGATATATATAAATATATATATCAATATATATATATATATATATATATATATATTTATATATATATATATATATATATATATATATATAGATATATATATATATATATATATATATATATATATATATATATATATATATATATATATATATATATATATATATATATATATATATATATATATATATATACCGCATTGAATTTAAATTACATATTTTTTTCAGTACCCGAGTATGAATTAGTGCGGATAGATCACTCTGACAGAAGAAGTTTATTGAAATCCAAGAATATTACACAAAATTTGATAGATGTCGATGAAAAAGTTAAAACAAATAACAGTATCCCACATACGAACGATCTTCTGAAGCAGTTAAAGTTAAAAGCTTTCGGTAGACCGATAAGTTTGAGCCTGTTACCTACCAGGGGACTATACAAAAAAGGAAAACTGAAAATTTGGACTGTCGTGCCGAACGCTACTTCGCAACATGGGGTTGAATATGTCGAACTTCCGGAGGTGAGTCAATATACGAATTTTCCAGTAAAAATTTTTTTCTTATATTTTGAAGTTATATAATAACTTATTGAAGCTCCAGAATATTTGTATTGTCATCATAGAGTATTTTAATGATTCATACATAACGAAATTAAGCTTCAGGAAATATCTGATATATTTTCTTTTTCAATAAATGATCTGAGATAAATAATTGTCAAACGACTGCATTCAATTAATGTTGATTTTTACGTATTGAAAATATTGTTTCCCTTACTTAATTCCTCCTCGGAAATATATAGAAATATACATTGATGATTTCAGTCTAGTAGACGAAAAGCTGGAGACGAGTGTCAGAAAATAATTTGACTGAAACAGTATACTATATTTTTTTCATAACTTTCTGAAACAAAAGTTTTTCATGATGAGCTGGTTATTTCAGTAGATCATATCAAATTCTTGAATAGCTATCTAACTACTAAATGTAATGATTGTAAATTTTTCTATTTTTAGTAACACATAGTATTGAAACAAATTATTATGAAACAATATTGATAACAATTTTAACATATCTTTGTTGTAAATGCAAAACGCGCGTTCCGAAGTACTAGTTCTTCATCAGGTGCTGACTTATTCGATGCTACATACAAGATAATTGTTTCAAATTATTGAAGAATTTAACTTTAAGTATGTTTGATAATAGATAATAATTCAACCTTCGCTATTATTTATTGTTAATGTTCTTTTGACCAAATCTGAGGCTTGAAAAGTAATGAATTTCGGCTTATATATCTTCAACTATCAAAATTTCTAGTTTTACAACATTTTAGATATTAATAATTCATACTTTTATCTACCTGCCAATAGATTACGTTTTGGTTTTTCCGCCCCATTTGTATTTCCCATTTCAAGATTCCATTAACAACAGTTGCACAACGCGTTTCGCTGACACTGCAGCTTCTTCAGGTGTGAATTTCAAACTAAAACTAAAATATCTAAAGCAAGGTTTGCGAAGTACAATTATAAATTTGGGAAATCCATTCTGGGATTCTAAGAACAAACTGCCTTTATTCATTGAAAAGGTTGAAAAGGGAGGAGCTGTTCACATCCAATTGGTTATTAAGTAACTTCTGGGAATTTGTATGTCTATTAATTTTTAAATTTTCCATAAGATTCAATTTTGAACATTTTTTTCCGAGGTGTAAATTTCGAAATCCGAATTGAAGTCATGTTTTTCTTTTATTAAATGTCTAGCATATGTTGAATCTTCGTTATGATTTGTCTAGCATATGTTGAATCTTCGTTATGATTTATGTAACTTCGCCTGTGTTCAGTAATCCCATTTTTGAAATTTCTATGTGTCCGACCTACATACATTTTATCGCAATTTCCGCATTTAAGTTTAAAACTCCTGATTTACTGAGCTTATCTATTTTTGACTTGTATATGTGGAACTAGTAATTAGTCAACATTTTGAAAATAAGTACATTTTTAACGAATATATGTGAAAATATACATTGGTATTATTTCGTTATAAATAATAATTCCCACCAAGTATCGGCCACATCAGTTAATAATTAAAAATCATTATCTTGTTCGATATATGTAGCATATCATGAATTAATATGTTGGCGAACATAAATATCATTGAATGTAATCACAAATGCGGATATCGTTAAAAACATCTGGACTTAACACATTGGAGAATTATCTCACTTTTATTGATGCACGTTGCATCATCGATAATGGAAACGCCTTTTATTTTACCTATCTAAAACAAGTTTTTATTCGGGACACTTCAATCTCTGATAATTTATTTAAATTGACATTTTATGCCGAGATTCTGTAGGATTTTTTAAACGACAGTAGATGAAAGGAAAAGTCGGTATTGTGTTGGCACAACGTTAAGCTACAGTTCCTCTGTAGGAACATTGAAGAACATTGTGAAACATTTTTGTTGCTGTTGCGTGTTTCCGCAAATGTTCCCAAATTTTCCTAAATGTTCCTTAAAATTTTTTTATGTTTCGGCAACAAATGTTGACTGTTTCTACTTGTCACCCTTCAAGCTACGATTCTACTGGAGGAACATTTTTGTAGCTGTTCCGTGTTTCCGTAAAGGTCTGAAAATGTTCCCTAAATTTCTTAATTTTCCGGCAACAAATGTAGACTGTACCTACATGTCGCCGGTTTCCATTTTAAGCGGTAAACTTCAAAAGAAAATAGGAAACATTTGTGAAGAAATCCGTGTTGTTATCGTAGTAGAAACGTATTAGACCAAGCAATAGGTATTTTTTTTTGACATCGATTCCATCTGAAAACCAACTATGCCATCGTGAGCAGGGTAATTCATAGATTAATTGTGTTATGTTTTGGACACGCAAATACCATTATTTATTTTTTTATGAACAATTTTAATAAAAAAATCGTACTTTTATTACTTTTTCATTTATAACTAATAAACTAATGGAGTAATCTGGATAGTGTCAATAGCAAATTTGTAGATAATTAAATTACGAAGAGTATGACACCTCGCCCGACTTAATCGGATGATTAGTAACGAAGCTAACAATTGATAGCCAAAGAATTTTTTATTTATTTATTAATTTAATAATTTCGTTAATTTACAACTTACAGGTCTCTGCTTTTGCAAAAGGTTGCAATGTTTAATTACTTAAAGTTAGTAAAAAGAACGAACGCTGTACGATAATTATTGTTAACGTAATTGCAATTTTATGTATTCAACAGGACTAGTTGTAAAGTAGCTACTATCGACTGAGGTACTCGGATTTCAATTTTGAAAAAAGATTAATTAACTAGACGTAAAGTGCAATAAAACTGTCATCTCGGATTTTTAAATAAATTTAGCTAAGTTAGTTAAAAAAGGCCAAAAAAATGTCTCCGAATGACCGACCTTACAAATATGGTGCAGTAGAGAGGGAAGAAGGAGAAGAGAAGAACGCTAAATATAATACAAACTCTCGGCGCGCTGACGTGTATATTATGCTTTACTTACCCAACTACTGCACCATATTCGTAAGGTCGGGCGTTCGGAGCCATTTTTGTGCACTTTTTTAACTAACTTTGCAAAATTTATTTAAAATTCCGAGATGACAGTTTTATTGCACTTTACGTCTAGTTGATTAATCTTTTTTCAGAATTGAAATCCGAGTACCTCAGTCGATAGTAGCTACTTTACAATTAGTCCTGTTAAATACATAAAACTGCAATTACGTTAACAATAAATTATCGTACAGCGTCGTTCGTTCTTTTTACTAACTTTAAGTAATTAAACATTGCAACCTTTTTGCAAGAGCAGAGAACCTGTAAGTTGTAAATTAACGAAATTATTAAATTAATAAATAAATAAAAAATTCTTTGGCTATCAATTGTTATCTTCGTTACTAATCATCCGATTAAGTCGGGCGAGGTGTCATACTCTTCGTAATTTAATTATCTACAAATTTGCTATTGACACTATCCAGATTACTCCATTAGTTTATTAGTTATAAATGAAAAAGTAATAAAAGTACGATTTTTTTATTAAAATTGTTCATAAAAAAATAAATAATGGTATTTGCGTGTCCAAAACATAACACAATTAATCTATGAATTACCCTGCTCACGATGGCATAGTTGGTTTTCAGATGGAATCGATGTCAAAAAACGACTTATATTGTGCTCTGTTGCTTGGTCTATATCGAGAACGCAACTAGTAAACATTCGTGTCACAGATTTTCAGTGTGCAGTGAAGTACGAAAACGAATGAATATACTGCTACGGTGAATTGAGGAACATTTCTGTTGCTGTTGCTTGTTTCCGCAAATGTTCCTTAACATTTCTTTATGTTTCGGCTACAAATGTTGATTGTTTATACTAAATAATATGCAACTATTGATAATTTTAGCTGCTTCAGTTGAAACAAGAAGTTTATGTATGTTGACATAAGTTTCTACTATAATAAAGTATAAACTCTAAAATAAAAAACACTTGGCCTATGTTTCACAATATAAAAAATATTTAGACACTTTATTTAGCAGTAACGGAAAGTCGACATATTTCGAGTTATCAACTCATTATCAAGACTGACTACAGGAGAGTATTACATCCTAATTTATAAAACAGACAAAAGCAAAGGTGATACCTGAAAATCAATTTGTTCGTTTATAAGGGGTAATTGACTATTATGGGCGGAACTTATTTCGATAATTTCAAGAAGGTCAAGGCGCTTTCCTTTGTTACCTGAATGTAACAATTTGGTTTTGTTGAAATCCAGGAAGTGATTGAATTTTATACAATGTTCAGAGAAGCCAGTGGTATTTTTGTTTTGTAAAATTGACTTTTTATGTTCTTCAACACGAATATTTATATTCCTTCCTGTCTGTCCAATATAGAAAGCAGGACATTCGTCGCAAAATATTTTGTAAACACCACTGTTTTCTCCGATGTTAGATTTTTCTTTATTATTGACCAAGAATGACTTCAAAGTTCTTTTATTTGTACAAGTTGTTTTAACGTTAATTTTCGATAGTCTGTTACAAATTTTGCTACTCAAATTAGGCACATAATTTATTGGGTAGTATTTATACTTTATTCTTTATGATGTTTCACCAAGTGATGTGCGAGAATTCAATCTCAGTTAAGTTTCTACTTTTGGCAACAAGGAGAAACATTCAGTAACAAAATGTTCCTCCGGTGGAACTGTAGCTTCAAAACTTTATTCATCCTTTCCAATAATTATTCAGTATGTAGAATATTTTCAAAATAATGAAAATTTGCGTTAGATAATATTCTCACGTAAATTCATTTAATCAATTTTCTTATGACAGATGGAAAACATGCCAGTCATCTTTGAGATCATTTCGATTCATGTTCAATTTTTTTCCAAGATGCGATCAAATAGATATAAACTAAATTTAACAAAAAACAGTGGATGAAGCCAGAAACTAAAAGCAGGTCCCATAACATTGAAAGTTTAGTTTTTCTCTAGTAAAAATCATTCATATGGTTATTGCTTGCTTGATTTTCAGACCAAGGTTTTGAAATAGAACACGCTTGTGAGAAAAATTTCAAGTTTGCCATAAAAAAGGTGTTCTTCTCATTGAATATTCTAATAATATACTTTGTTTTTCCTTGCGTTTTAATAATTATGATGAATTTATATTGTATTCCTCTTTGAATCACAATATTTCCATGACATTATGTTGAATAAAATATTAGTTTACTATTAAAGGATCAAGCATCATAGATTATATAAAGATTATTATGGAAACTTTTTTAAATATGTAATTTTTAATCCATCAAATAAATCTATCATTTTTCAATGCACTAATTACAAAATACTTCATTATTAAATTTGATATTATAATGATAAAAGCATACTTGTCAGATCAGAAGCTGTACCTATACGAAATGAAAATTCAACTATTAGAGTTGGACGATTGAGAAAAATTAGAAACTTCCTATTTCCTATCTTTATAAGGAAATTATAATAGTGTTTTGATATGATCTTTTCGGATGTATTCTGTAGGAGCTTATTTCATTCCATTATCTCCTACTCAATTTAGTTTATCTGTAAATAACTAAAATTTAATATTTTACATGCGACTCAATTGATGAACACAAAATATTTTTCTGCATAATATGATGAAAGTAACTGAGCAAGATTAAACATTTTAATGAAGAAAGTGAATGAAAAACTCTTGAACAACCAGCAGAGCAGATGAGTAAATAGTGTTCACAGAGATAGCCCATAGATGTCGTTTCAATTTCCATAGTCCTCAGTAGTACTGTCGTGTATTTTAGTGAGTAACAAGTGGAAATTTAAAGAATAAAATTTCATATACTGAGTAACACTACTGAAATCTATTAAGATAGAGCCAGAGGCATATTGTTTTTGAGTTTTCGTGGATCATCCGCAGAGTAGACCTAAAAGACCTTAAAGTCCAGATACTCATTAATAATATATTGTTCTAAAACCCCCAAAGTTTATTTTCATCGATTGATCAAAATAAACAATATAGCTACATAGCAAAGAATCACATACCGGATGCATTGATAATAATGTCTATTAACAACGGAACAATCTAGAAAACAATGATTCAACCTTCTTCTTGAAATTGAGTCATTTTCACGGCAGGAGAAGTGTGACAAATTCATGTTAATTGATGATTTGGAAATAACCAGCAAATACTTTGTTTCCTACAAAATCCAGTCTACCATTAGTTCGTTGGCCCGAATATATCTTTCCACTGTTATAATATTAATTCAACAAAGATATTTTATTGGAGAAATTCATTTACAGTTCATATATATATATATATATATATATATATATATATATATATATATATATATATATATATATTATATATATATATTTATATATATATATATATATATATATATATATATATATATATATATAATATATATATACATCAGAAGAATAACTCCGGCCGTGATACATCAATAGGATAATGGGTTAAATGGATGAATTAAAGGCTGATAAAAGTGTACTTTCTTATATTCTTTGTCAAACGTTTCGGCTTTCTATTTAAGCCTTCATCAGGACTCTACAAAAATTAGTTCAATAAATAGCAAACGAGCGGTCTCAAACAACACAGTGCTCACGAATGTTTGAGAGGTTTATAAAATAAGCTAACATTCTTCCAAACGGAAACACATTAGTTTTGTGTTTTTTTTGTCCGCGCGGCTCACGTTTTGGTGGAGAGGATAAGTGTTTAGGCGTGGTTATGTGTTGTTTTCTGATGTTAGCTTATTTCATAATTCAAAACATTCGGTGAGTACTTGTGTGTTTGAGACCGCTCTCGTTTGCTATTGATTAGACTTTAATTTTGTAGGTTGGGGGGCGGGGGGTAAAGAGTCCTGATGAAGGCCTTATAATTAGAAGCCGAAAACGTTGACAAAGAATATAAGAAGTACACTTTATCAGGCCTTTAATTCATCGTTTAACCCATTATCCAAATTTGAATATATATATAATATATTATATATATATATATATATATAATATATATATTATTGTGAATAAAACTTCAAAGTTTTCGATTTTCACTATATTTTGTTAACATGGCAATTGTTTCCTCAAACACATCAGTTGCTTCTTCAGATGTATAGTACATAATAACTCTTACAACAAGAATATTGAAAGATGAAGGAAGGGAATATACAATAAGAATGGGGAAAAACCTAAACGTAATCTCTTAGCAGGTAGATAGTACAAACTGTTAATGACATGGGAAAAACACAACAGGTACAAATATTCAATATTACATTTAGAAAAGATTCAACAACGGTGAATTATTCATATCTAATTGGTCATTTAAGAAATTTTTACTATTGATTTCGAGAGCTTCTAATATATTAAGTTCACTATTAGAGGCCTCGTTAGACCAGCGGTAAGGTGAACCGCCTTATACCGTTTGTAAACCGAGGATTGTGGGTTCGAGTCCCACCTTGCTCTTGGGTGTTGTGTATGTCCAGAATTTAGTTATAGATTTAAGAGAAATTGTTGGGTAATGTGCATCGTTCACAAGCCCATTGGCCGTTCGGAACCGGCGTTAAACTGTAGGTCCCTCGAGTTAAAAAAAAGAAAGTTCACTATTAAAAATATGATGATGTTTCAGGAGATGTGATGCATAAGTAGAATCTACTTTTTCGTCGTAACTTCTTTTATGTTATGATATTTGAACTCCAAAGTTACTGCCAGTTTGGCCAATATATACTTCAGGACATGAACCACAAGTTAGATTATAGATCCCTGACTTATTTTGTAGTGTAGTTTAATCTTTTGAATTTTTAATATGTTTTCCAATGGCATTCTGAGTTTTGAATGCTATTTTTAAATTTTGGTTTGACAAAAAGGTTGAAATTTTGAGTGTGTGGTCATCTATATAAGTTAATAATTCCAAGTTTTCATCATTATCTGTTACGTTCGGATACACTTGAAAAAGGGCTGCCTTATACAATCTTCTTTTTAAAATATTATCTATAATTTTTGGAGAATATCGATTATTGTGATATATTTGTTTTATGACTGGTAGGTATATAAATATATATATATATATATATATATATATATATATATATATATATATATATATATATATATATATATATATATATATATAATTGAAGTAATTTTGAAGCAAACTTAACTACTTAGAACTTGAAAATAACAGCCTTTAGGATTTTCAATCCATCTGCATATAAGCCTGCAGTGCTTACATATTCAGATCAAGTTACTTAGTGATCGATAGGTCGATATTTTTGAAATATATAAAAATGGCAAAAATAGTAGATTAATCAAGAATAGTTTGAATAGCAACAATGTAGCAATATTGCAACAATTTCATGAATGCAGGTGCTGTCTTTGATGTCTCTGATTTACTTTGAATCGAATCTAATAGAAATCCTTGAATGAAACCAGTTATTGAAATCGAGTATCGATATTTATTTTCAGACTTCATAATATTGTTTGTAATTAAAGATATGAACGTTGCGAATTTATAACAGCGGGAGCGTAAAATAAGATTTTGAAACTATAAAGGAAACAAAACTGGATATAGATATGATTATTCTTGGTTTATATCGTCAAGGTACATTAGAGAACAAGTAATTTGTATAAGTTTCATAAGAGAATTAGGTCTACATGAATAATACTAATTCTCAATTATAATATATAATTCAGGATGTCAAAAGACTGGGATTTAGACTATATATATTTATATATATATATATATATATATATATATATATACAGGGTGGACAAACGAAGTTTAAATAATCTTCGTTTGTATAATATAACCGGGGCGCCATTACGATAATTTGAAATGTCAAATACGATCGTGGCTATACTAGATCTAATTGTTTGACGATTAAATGCAAAATCGCCATATAAAAATATTAAATTGGCAATATTTCGAAAACTTAAAATTTTAGGTATAGATAATACAAAGTTCTTTTTGAATGCTTAATACTACAAAATAAGAAAAATGTGGGGTTTCCATTTGAAAAAATTGATTTTTGTCAGTTTTCTCAATCTCATTTTAGATCTTATTTTTTGAACACTCTGTATGATTAGTTATCCAAATATTATACAAAATCTATTGAAGTAGGTCCTTTTCAACAAGGAATCTTACCCAAAGTAAGTAAAAAAAGGCTTCCTTATAGGAACAATTGATAATTATATAAGGGCTTGCAATCGTCGTTTTTGACATAAAAACCTAAATATGTCGAAAACGCTTAGACTCAGATATAAGACATATAGAATCTACCTAGAATATTAAGTAGAATCCAAAAATGTAATAATATATAGGGTATTCCATTTAAAATAAGCGACTAAGGTCTATTTCCGGTACAACCGGAAGTGCCCATTAGATGAAAATATTTTAGCTGTATAGGCCCTAAAACATCTAGCAAGTTCCCAAAATTTCAAATTTGTCCTACGTTCAGTTTCTGAGATATCGATTGATGCAGTGCGTCGTGGTCCACCCTGTATATATATATATATATATATATATATATATATATATATATATATTATATATATATATATATATATAATTTCTTGGATGAAGGTCGTACTATATAAGAATCTATTTAGGGAATCTGGGCCAAAAATACACGTATTGTATTTACTCTTTATCTATAGCCTAGCTTTCGAAAAACTGCGTTTCTTTTTCAGGGCAATCTGCAAGGTATTCTCATTAATCTAAACATTTTGATTTGAAAGGAAACAATTTACTCACTAATGTGAGGCAGATTTGCAAGCTCACATTGGTGAGTAAACTGTTTACTGTTAAATTAAGATGTTTAGAATAATGAGAATACCTTTCAGATTATCTTGAGGAAGAAACGCAGTGTTTCGAAAGCTAGGCTGTGAAAAAAGAGTAAATACAATACGTGTATTATTGGCCGAAGTTCCCTAGATTTTAGATTTTTTTTAGATATGTTTTTTTTCTATTTCATACATCGACTTGAATATTCTTTGAACACCCACAGTAATATATTCTCAGAAAAATCGTATAACCACAATTTATGACCCAACAGCACATCATAAATTCTACATAAAATGGACGAAATAGAATTTCTTCCATCTCTGTGTAATGACATTCAACGCCATACGACATTG